>JAGKTI010008537.1:0-23343 GCA_018397915.1 Birgus latro
AGAGAGAGAGAGAGAGAGAGAGAGAGAGAGAGAGAGAGGGTGGTTGCAAGGGTGGTAAGCGTGTAGGAAGATCGAAATTACACGTTGATTAGGCGTTGACGCAGTTAAGGGGGGGTGGGGGTGTTTGAGAAACCTAATGTAACGCACGTGTACCCCTTAGATAGTGTGTTTTATCGGGGAGGTTGGGAAGCAGGTGGGAAACGGCCGATAAGGTAAATAGGAAATGCTGGTAGAGATTGTATGTGTTTATTAGGTGGGGAGATGTGATTGTTTCGTTACTGTTGTGTATTATTATTAGTATCATCATCATCATCATCATCATCATCACATTTCCCATCTTTTCATCGTTTTAGGTGGAAATAAGACGTATGATAGTGTGATGACATTGGTATTAGTATTAGACATTATTATTATTATTATTATTATTATTATTATTGTTATTGATGATTATTATTATGAGGAGGAGGAAGATAACGAGTATTCTATTATTACCACTATTCCTTACCAGCAGAGTGTAGTAAAAGGAGCTTAGGCCTTGAGTAAGCGACTAACAAGAGGAGTGTATGAGTGGCATGTATGAGGCTAAGTATACATGTCAGAAAGAGAGAGAGAGAGAGAGAGAGAGAGAGAGAGAGAGAGAGCAGTGTGGAGGAATAGGTTGAAACTTGAAAGGGTGAGAAAGGGAGAAAGTCAAGCACTGAAAGCAAAAGTCAAGAAGAGAAAATAAGAGTAAATTGGGCATTTAGGTAAAAATTTCTAAGGATACTAAGACCGTGTTGGAGAAGGAACGGAAAACAAAGTATCAAAGAACGAAATTTAAAAATCGCATGCAAAATTAACAAATAAAGGAAGAAAACTGGTAGGGCAAGAAGGGAGGGAAGGTAGAGACATAAGCGGGTTGAGGCTGATGACGTCACCAGTGTAGTGCCAAATACCGCCAGCAGAAACGTTTGCGCTGGTTGCCGAGTTTGCCCTTGAATGACGTCGTACAAAGGGTACTGTTAATACCGTTGTCATTGTCGTAACTGGCGATGACTGAATGTTTAGGCTCTTCTGGGCAGGGGAAATGGATGCATTTGCTGGTTGTAATGAATTGTTCTTAAATTTGCATTATTTTTTTGTTGTTGCTCTGTCCGATATCTTGTCCAAACTTGATTAGAACTTTCATTGGTTCCGGTGATCAGTAGTTTGATTTAATTATTTTATATTTTGAATTTGATAAAATGTTATCTTTGATTGCCGCGTATCTTGATCAGGCAGATTCAGCGTATGTTTACGTAAGACACATTTTTAAATGCTTTTCATACGTCATTGTTTGTTGAGTCGAAGGTTAGTTGTGTGTGAGATGTATGCAAAGGTGTGCCTTTGATATTGCCGAGTGTATTACCAACATAACAATAGAGTGAATAGGGAGTTGCATCATCAAACGTTTGAGGGGATTGCTTATTCGGGGAAGATGGCGCAGTTTCCACATTTACGTCGACGGTTCCCATAATTCATCGCGCGATAGCATTCGGTTGGCCTGGTTATCCAGTAAATATAAAAGTAGTATCACAGTATCTGCGAATGTATATATATATAAATCTTTCTTATAATAATCGAAATTGGTTAAGGAGCTACATAGGGGTGACGTTAAGGGGTGAAGGAACACTAAGGGGGGAGGTACAAAATTCCGGGAAGTGGAGTGACGAAGCAAGGAGTGGAAAGTTCCCCACCGCGGGGAAATTCTTAGCTCTTATATTTAGTACCACGTGGACTCGTATTTAGTAACGAGTATCACAAGATAAAGAGTTTCGGCTAAATTTTAATAATTGAAGGTTTTAATCAAATGAATTAAAAATGTGTTCTGATTACATGTATTTGCATTTGTGACGACTAAATGGCAGCTTGCGCGGGTGCGAAGCTGAGAGAGAGAGAGAGAGAGAGAGAGTTGTAGGAAAAGTTTGATAGCAAGCAGTACGGTAGGAGGGACTAGATAGAGAAGTAATGTATGAGGCTGATGGCCTGATGGACATTCATTTTGAGAGGAGGGCATCTTTACTGAGTAGGGACTGACAGGGAGACCACAAAAGTAGGAAAACTATCATCCCAGTGTCCAGCGAAAAATGAACGACACACTGCTTCATTCATTCGTCATTCAAACTTTCAGATTTATTCACAAAATAAAGAGCAGTGAGTGAAAGTGTGAATTACATGGCAGAAATGGTGAGGTATAGTCGGTTTATTTTCCTCTGACGTCTCTAACCCTATTCAGCTCATTTGGTCAGGATGGTGTCAAATTGTGGGATAAATTTGACTATTAACCAAGGAGATTCATCCTCACTTAACAGTGCTCATCAAATTTGACGCAACCACGACTGAATATGTAAATTGTTAGCCTGGACCAGCTCAGTCTGAAGAAAGCAAACTGGCTGTAGCTAGCTGAAGGCAGGAGGGTTGGATCTGAGAGGAGAATGAGGAGGGTGAACTTGGGCTGCTTGGTAAGGTGGGGAGAGTTTGTTAACCCCTTTGAGCCAGCGGACGTTTGTTTCCTCTTGCTATCCACGAACAATATTATTTAGTATATCCATTTCGAACAGGAAGGATTACATGGAGCCTTCATTATTTATTTAATTTTATTTTTAGTGGCAGGGATATTTAACGTCACAGCTCCATAATTAGGTTCTTTAATATCAGTCAACCATCACGGGCTTTCAGGTGCCAAGTAAAACCATCTGAAAATAGCTAGAAATAAATTACAATACAGTATGTCGTCGTACTGAAGTGATAGAGAAGGATAGAGTGAATGTTGTGGATGGATGAATGGATAGTTGAATATCAGTGAAAGGATGTGTGTGTGTGTGTGTGTGTGTGTGTGTGAAATGATGATGCACAGAAGATGAAGGGAAGCTGGGGAAAGCAGGAGGATTGTCATAGGATATTGAGAGGGAGAAGGAGACAGAGAATAAATGCATGGGTGGGACAAGTTTAGTATTCTGTCCTACTAATGTCTGACTACAGTGTTTTGTTCAGCTGAGTGATTCTTAGGAACAAGAGTGTTAAACAAAAAATGTGTTTCCATCCAGACATGAATTAGGAACCCCACACTATTTTATTTAGCTTACAATGAGTCACAGAAACCAGAGTATCATGTGAGTAAAAATGCATTGCACTCCATTGTTCTTGCAGGTCTGAGCCAGGTGGGACTGTCCGAGTCTTGGGCCGATGATTCGCATTCGTCAAGCAGCACCACAACCCCACAAGCCAGTAAGGAGGACCTGGCTGCCTTCTACCACGACCAGGACATGGATGATGATGACCATGATGACCAACAGCTGCCTCACACAAGCCAAGGTAATTATCTCCATTAACTGTGTACAGTAAAGTGATATGGACGACAACAACCACCAGTTGCCTCACACTAAGTAAAGGTTTCCAGGTGTTGCTCAATCTGTTGGCTCATCTTAACGTGATCCCCATACTCTGTAGTGTGAAGTTGCCATTTACGTTCAGCCCAACATCCATTCGAAGGATAGGAGTTCAGGTACCTTTGTATAATGACAGTAGAGTCACCTGGGTATATTGGTCCCACCATGTGAAGTCAGTCCTCTCCAGCACCTATCCTTTCAAGCACTTCATCCTCTAAACTTCCATCCTTACTCTTCACACAATCCAAGTACTTAAATGCACTCACATTCTCCATAACCTCCCCATCTAATCTCACTGTACATTCACTGACTTCACTTCTCTCGAAGACCATCACTTTACTCCTCCCTACATTCATCTTTAGATTCCATTTCTTACACACTCTCCCAAATTCATCTACCAAGCCTTGCAGCTCCCCTTCGTCTTCACTCAGCAACACAGTATCATCTGCAAACAACAGTACAGGGAGTTTCCAAACACTGCTCTCTCTCACTAGGGCCACTCCAACATCCACTGCCCTACCTTGTATCTCTTTTATAACCCCATCCATATACAGATTGAACAACCATGGAGACATGACACATCCTTGTTTCAGTCTAACTTTCAAATGGAAAAATTCACTCAGTTCACCATCCAGACGCACTGCAGCCTTAGCACCCTCAAACAGTACATACTCTTCATGACCTTCAACATCTTCCCATCTGCTCCATATATTCTTAATACTTTTCACAATCCTTGTCTATCCATCCTGTCATATGCTTTCTCCAAATCCATGAAGGCTGCATACAACTTCTTTCCCTTCTCCAGAAACTTTTCCACTAAAGATCTAAGAATGAATATCTGATCTACACAACCTCTTACCTTCCTAAAATCTCCCTTTTCTTCACCAACTATTTCCTGTTATTTCCCTGTCTCTGTCGGTAAGTATCCTACCATATACTTTTCCTATTACACTGAGAAGGCAAATGCCCCTATGATTACCACACACTTCTTTCTCCCCTTTTCATTTGTAAAGACGAATAATTATACCTGACTTCCAATCCTCCGGGACTCTACCTCCCTCCCAGGCCAGTCTGCACACCTTCCACATCCATTTTATTACTAGCTGTCCCCCATACTTCAGCTTTTCACCACGCACTCCATCATTTCCTGGGGCTTTCCCCATTTTAACTTTCTTCATTGCTTCCACAACTTCCATCCTACTGATTTCTTCCTCTCTTCCCACATCCCTCCTTTTCACAGCCATTCCCCAGCCACTTATACTTGCATTACTTTCATTCTCTGTGTTTAACAATTCATTAAAGTGTTCTCTCCATCTGTTCACTTTTTCTCCCTTCTCCACTAGTAATCTACCATTTTTATCTTTCACTTCCCAGCTAACTTCTTTGGCACCCTGTCTAACCCTCTTTACCTCTTTCCAGAACATTTTCTTACATTCCCTCCACTTTACACTCAGATTTCTTCCAAATTCCTCATCCACTCTCTTTTTACTCTCTCTCTTACTAATCTTTTCACCTCTCTCCTTCTCTCAACATATAGCTCTCTCTTCCATCTCTCAGCTTCCTTGATGTGCCTGTTCCTCATCCACTCATTATATGCTTTCTTCTTTTGTGCCACAGCCTCTCTCACTTCTTCAGTCCACCATGCTGTTCCCTGAACCCCCTTTCGTCTTCTCTTCACCCCACACACCGCCTCACATGCTGCACAGATTTCTTCTGTAAATATCTTGCACTCACCTTCCACGTCCCCCATCTACACCAATCTATATTTACCCAATCGCTCCTCCATTTCCCTTTTATATTCTGCCTTTTTTCCATCCTCTTGTAACCATATAGATAAATATCAGGGTGATGTGGAGCCTACTGTGGTATCCCTGTTAATTGTGTGGACAGACAGAAATGCGGCGTCCATCCAGAACCAAATCTCCACACTACTCCCCGTGCCTCGCTGTGTTGAGGTGCTGTCTACTAACTTGGAACATTGGTTCACAGCACAGGATGGTCCTGCAGGGCCAGCTGCTTGCCTGCGGGTGATGGGTCTGCTCGGCCAGGCACACTGGGATTACTCAACGACAACAAGAACAATTTTGAAAGTCTGTCCTGTATCTAACCTCTCCAGTTTGAACAGTCCATCACAAGTTGAAGAAGATAAACAGAGCAATAAAAAGATGAGAATGTCGTTGATGTTCTCTCTCTCTCTCTCTCTCTCTCTCTCTCTCTCTCTCTCTCTCTCTCTCTCTCTCTCTCTCTCTCTCTCTCACACACACACACACACACACACACATACACACACACACACACACACACACACACACACGTATCTCTAGCTGCGACATTAACCTTACATCTCATAACCATGATGATCTCTAGTATGTTTCATCTCAACCTTGGCACATTCCTCAAGGTCAGGGAGTCTGAGCAACAATTTGGGTCAGACATTCCCAGCCTGCCATTCCTTTTGGCTGTATCGGTTGTGATACCGGGATTGTTTACTTTTAAGGTTTAGTCAGGGACATTTTCCCAAATATATCACCTTATCTGTTTCTCACATTCTTGTGTTGGTTAGTACAGTACAGTATTCCTAAGCTGAGAGAAGATTTATAAATTTCTCTGCCCATAGATGAGTCACTCTTATGTGATGCATCAGGGAGCATTGTGACAAGCATGCTTTCAATGTGAAGTAGAAGCAGCAAAATAGAATGTTACCCCTTACTGTGGTTACTATGCAGTGCAGTTGCACAGCATTTGCTGTATGAATGAAACATAATTTTATGTAAACTGATTTACTGTACTTTGAAGACATATATTGTCACATAAAAGCAGTTACCTGCACTGTGTTTTGTCATTCTTGTTTTATAATATTTACTGCTTCTGTCTCTGGTAGTTTGGATAATTCTGTTCTTGCTGCATTGTTCTTACATCTTCACAAAATCTTGACAAACACTTAAAGACATACCATACATCAGACTCTTAAGTCTGCAGGGAATTTAACAGTATATTCGTGGGGATAAGGGAGAATGATTAGTATAGTCATGGTGCATGATTCTGAGGTTGTTATCGTGCCCTGGCAAAGTACCATTCAAAAGTGCGTCTGATTTTGTGTATAATATGAGACGCATGTGATTCATGTATAATATGTTCGTCTGTAATAATATTCATGTGTAATATGTTCGTCTATAATAATACTCTTGTGTAATATGTTTGTCTACAATAATAATCTAGTGTAATATATTCGTGCATAATAATATGATTTGTGTATAATAATGATATGAAATCGGACACACTTTTGAATGGTAAGTTGCCAGGGTACAATAATGAGAACCTCAGAGTTGTTCGCCGCGACTTTAGTAGAGTATTCCCAGATTGTTAAAGGAAACTGGGATGGACAGGACTAAGTGTTGAAACCTCTTTTTTTTTTTTTTCTTCACTTGGAGGTGTTGTGACCCTACCACTGACACTTGTGCATAGCTTATTATCTGATATGGCACAGGAAGGGACAGATTGTTCTAGTGCTTCCTTTGCAATTTAATTAATTTCTTCAAAGAGGTCAGACAATTTTGTTCAGGATCTCACTGTATGTGCATGAATTTGGGAAATTTGACAAGGATGCTGATGCTGAATAATATACAAGTAGATACTGTATCATTTCATGAAAATGCTTCCTTTGCTTCCTTTAGCCATATTTGCACACCCATAGGAGTTATTTGCTGGAATGTGGTCCAGAATATCAACTTTTTCAGTACAACTTGTAGTGCAGAAAGAGGGAACTGGTAAGATAGGTTTAAAGACAGAAATGGAAGTTTAACAGGCTACAGCTATTTTTCTCTTATTTACTGTGGACATGAAATAAGAACAGAAAAGATTGTGAGAGAAGATAACTTGTAATGATGACTTACTGTGTCCCATTAACTTTGTCTGTTTGGTGATGTATATTAATTTTTGCTCTCTACTGTGAGTTGATTTCATCAGCTTAGGAAAGGCCTTTTGTATTGACAGGGCTAATGAAGGCTGTTCTGTACATCTAACCCCTCAATTTCAGAAATCTGTCCTAAGCTGAATGAAATAATCTGGAGGAGAGTGCAAGAAGAAAACACAGAATATTAAAGGAGCTGTAGTAATTTGCAGGTTGCTTTCTCTAATAGGTATTTTTGTGTTTAGCAGGTTTAGAGCGAAAGAAGCCAGACAATGCAACCTTAGACCTGATGGCCATGTATGATGAGGTTGAGCTTGATGAAAACACACAGTCAAGCTCAAACTTGGGTGAACGGATGAAGCGTGTACAAATCAAGTTGGAACACCCCGAACTGGACCAAGCTGGAGGCAGTTCTGACACTGAGATGCAGTTGAATGACCACCTGCCAAACCCTAGTTCTGAATTTTTGACTGAAGAGGAGGTTGTGATTCACCATGAGCCACTTGAGATGGAGCGAGGGGATGGAGCAGCACGGATAGGCCTGCGTGATCCTCTGGCACAAGCGGTGAAAGTGGCACAGTGCTCAGATCCTCAGGGGGCAGTGGCAGGGCTTCTTGGTGGTGTGAGGATGGCGGCACAACCTCAGACTCCAGCCACAGTCCAGGGTGCTATTGTAAGTCATCTTAGTGTTTAGACTTTGTACAGTACCTTACTGTAATTTCTTAGTGAGAGAAGTCTGGTATTCCTTGGCCTTACAGATCAGTTGCCCTTCTTGACTTTTCAATCACAGCTTGAATTTATATAGTACAGCTGTCCACCGATGTTAGGTGTGTGTAAGCTGCAAGCTTGCTTCTTCAGTACACACATGCATACTCTGTGACCCGATATCCATCCATTCATCATTTGGATGAGTCAAACGAGTGCTGTACATTAAAGAATGGACTGCTGCAGTGAGGCAGATGTTTTGATGTTGTTACGACAAGCGAATCTTTGTGGTTCCTTGTATTGTTAAGGCTTACGTGACCTCAGGGTGTGTGTGCATAGGACATGAGAAGGTGTGTGGTTCCAGTGTTTGGCTGCAGGTTAAGAGCTGTCTGTGCTTTGCACAGAGTCAGGTAGGAGAGGGAGGTGAGAATGGATCAGTGAAATATGTCTGTGGATGAATATGAGGAGGAGTGCACCCCTTAAATATGACTGTTAATGAAAATGATTTTATCCTAGAAGCAGTATGGAGCATATTAAAAGAAAATGGTTGGTGAAGCATATTAAAAGATAATGGTTAATGGTTTACCTGTGTAGTCAAGCTGAGAATTATGAAGGCCTATGTGATAAGCAAATTTACGAGTATGTGCAACTCATTGGATCAGCCATTGTTGGTAGTTCTCTTACTTTTATGCCTTAGGCTTCTTTGTGTGGATCCTTTTCACCCTGTTTATTAGTGACAAAGAAGGTTAAGATGATGATGTTATGCTTGTACAGTAGTACTCATGACAAGAAGGTAATTGTCTAAACTTAAGGAAACAGCTTGACCTAATTAGGATGCAAACAATGCAGGTTGAAGAAAAACAAAAAGTGACACAAATTCTTTTAGGTTTCAGTTGAGAGAACATCATTATAAAATAACAGTTGATCTTCAGAGATACTTAGTAGATATAGCTGCTGTGGTCTGGTGGGTTGGAATGCATGGTATTGATAAAAGGGTCGAGTTTTCAATCCCACCCAAGGGTCATTGATTGATATCAGGAGGGGCATCCAGTCGTATAGTTGTGCATGCTTCAACAAAAGTTCTTTAAATAAGGGCATTGCCTAAGTTCCTTTCCAGGAAGGGAGTGTATGGTGTAAAAATTTGCTGGAGAATCACGAGCAACTTTCATTGAAAATACATTGGATGTTTATTCATCATCAGTTTAATAAGGAAAATATTTAAAGCTACATGAAGTAAGAGAATACCCACATATAGTGTACGGTATGTGATTTTGCTCTATCGTAGTGTATTATACTTCTTTAACCTATTGATCCCAGGAACAGCTTATAAATTTATTCTTGCTATATGACAATTTAATTGGCATGGAATAGAGTTTTTAAACTGAAGAGCTCAGATATAGCCATGATAAACCCATTCAATATAGGAGGCTTTTCCTGAGCTGTATAAAACTGTATGATATAAATAAAAATACTAAAGAGGACCACCTAAATTCAAGGGGTTAATTGTTAGTAAATGCTGGAAGGCAGACTGATTCTGTTTTCTATTTTCAGGAGGATGGTGGCTTGATTCTGCTGGGTCTGGCCGGAGGAGAGGCACCACAGGACTTTCCCCATCCTGGACCCTCCCACCAGTCCCAGCCCTCATCACCCCTACCACCAGCCACCCCCAACAATCCATCCTCACCTCGCCGCCCTGCCTCACCCCAGAGACCCACACCCCCTCGCAAAGTCAGGAAATACTCCAAGCAGGATTTACTGGTGGGTGACCGTTTTAACTCTTTCATTCTGATGGTATTTTCTGTTTTATTTTTGCTACCTTCAGTGTCTGTTGACATTTTCTGGGTTATTTTTACCACCTTCAGATGATTTTTAATTAGCTTTTGAGAGACTTTTCAAGCTGGAGGGGTTACATATATCTTTTCTTAACCCCTTCACTATGATGGAAAGGGTCTCATAATTTGGGAAAATTATCTGGGAGTTGTAAGGCTGAACTATAAAATAAATAAGTAAATAGATAAATATTAAATAAAAAAAAATGTGACCAGAATAAAGAGGGTGAATTGTTTTCTGGTTGCTATTTTGCTTTTCTACTGATAATCTTGTGCAGATAGTTTTGCTTGTGGAGTCAGGATTTTGAATTCTTGAATGATGTGTTAATCTGGATGATGATGATGATACTTCTACTTTCGTACTTCTTTTCTTGTGTGTGCATCCTTCCTCACCCCATTCATAGGTAGGAGAACATTGTTGAGATAGCCTTACTACCTTGTTGCTTTTCTTGTTTGTGCATCCTACATCACCCCATCCTAAGGTGGGAAGAAATGTTGAGATAATCATAAGTGTTAATGTGTTCAGATGGTTTTGCTCTTAAATTGGTGCCTGGATTTTAAAAGTGTGAATTATACAATATATATAAGTAAATGATTGTGTGGGCCATTTTCCATGACATGCTGCTTGAGAGTTCTCATATATTTATAGTACCCTTTTGTTTGTGGATCCTACCTCTCTCCATCTTTGCAAAATCATCAACCCATTTCCATGCAATTGTCCCTAGGCCTGATTTGTGAGGGCCACATAGGTATTTGACCTTGCCAGGCTGATTCCTTGTAAGGTAGTTTACCTCTCCTGAATCTTTTTTTTTATAACCATTGCAGCTTGTACCTCATATGATGCTTGCTGCATGGCTGGTGCAGACCTTCATTATACCTCATATGTTGTCTGCAGTTTGGCAAGAGTTAATACTTCCTTTTCCCATTTTTGTGGATTATACCACACCCTAAATATTCTGTCAAAATAATCCATCTTATTTCCTTCCAGTCGGCTCTAAACTTGATTCGCGAGGGCCACATAGGGATCAAGCCTGCTGCACGAGCTTTCAACATCCCAGTGGCAACGCTGTACAATGCGGCCAAAAGACATGACATCACCAGCCCCATGCAGCAGGTAACAGGCCACCCCGATCTCTGAGAAGGTGAGAGAAGGAGGGAGAAGGGGTGGAAGAGTTGGGACAAAGAAGATGGATTGCAGGGAGAAAAGGAAGGAAATGTAGTGGGAAAAAGAAGGAAGTGTAGAGAGAAAAGAAGGGAAATGTAGGGTGAAATGAAGGAAAGTGGGGAGAAAGGAGGGGAATGCAGAGGAAAAAGAAAGAAAGAGGGAAGTCCAGAGGGAAAATAAGAAAATGGGCTAGAGAAACAAGAAGTGAAGTGAGGAGAATAAGCAGATAGGGGACACAGAAAGAGAGACTTAGGGAAAGTGAGAGAAGGAAGGAAAGAAAATAGGAAGAAATGTGGATAGGAAAAAGTGCAAAGTAAGAAGAAGAGATATACTAGGGGAAGAGGGCAGGATAAGAAGAGTATGAGAAGGTGAGAAATAGAGGAAGGAGGAGTTACAAGCTGAGAGAGAGAAAGGGAGGGAAGGGAAAGAAGGAAATGTGTGATAGTGAAGGAGGAGAAGGGAGTACATGATAGAAGGAAATAGGGAGAGAGAGAGAGTCTACATGTATTTCTTAAGAACTACAGGCGACAAGACAAGTAAGAACTATACTAAAGCAAAAAGTATCATTTCCATGTCAAGGTATTGTATAACAATCCATTAGTTGGTAAGCTGCACACAATATTGTTTTGGATTTATTCATTATATCAGTATGGTTCCTCAGTAATGCACAGTAAGTAGAGATTTTGGTATTTACATGTAATTTTTTTTTTTTTAACCTATGGTCGAGTCTTAACTTTGGTTTAGTCCATTTATTTGAATCACACATACTGGCACTGTATACAGATTAGATGTCAGCACAGTATTGTAGAAAGTCTTACATAGCTGTTGCTGTTTGGTTGTATTTCTTTTGACTGTTGTGTGATCAGTTTATTAAATATTAACATTCCTTTTTAAGTACAGGCAGCCCTCCACGTTCGCAGAATCAACTTTCGCGGGTCTCGCAGATTTGTGGATTGCCCCTCTGTGGAGCCAAGAATAAATTTAATGGGTATGATTGTAAGAAGTTGGGGAAAATTGTAGCTGATGACTTGCTATTTGTGATATTTTATGCTGCTTTCAGGTCCCAGATATGGTTTATTAGGTACAGTATGTGCACACTTGCTCACAGGGTGATTTGCGGCTGTAGAGGCATTTACAGGAGGGCGCACCAAACATTTGCAAAAAATCCACATTCACGGGGGTATGTCCCCTAAGCCCCACGAATATGGAGGCCCGCCTGTACAGCCTTCCACTTTCTTTATATACTTAAGTAAATACACTTGGAGTTTGTAACCTTTCCAAAAATTTTGTTAGCCTTTATTAGCCTTCTTGTTCTTTTACTTCCAGATGAAAACTCCCACTGGTCCTCTGTTTTATAGTGTTATGTAATGTTTTTTTTTTACTTATTCCCGTCATTGCTTATGACCACTAATGACTGGACCTTTTTACAGAATTTGTTGCTCAATTGTGCACAGTAACTATTACACCCATATTATCCGTCTCAGTCACACTCTAGAGACTTATCTTCTTACTCACTTACCATTAACCTTACCCATACCTTCAGTCTTGCCCAGTCAGACCTAGTTACTGTACTTACATATTTTCCCTCGCACTCACATGTACCATCTTACTCAAGCTTTATCACATTTATACATTATCCAATCCATTCACACAGTCAACTGTTTCACACCGTTAGATCTTCCCACTTACATACTGAACCATCATCGCATTCACTTACCCACTGTCTGTTTTAATCACTCAGAGTAATCTTTTCACCCATTTTCTCTCAAACTCACTCACCCACTCTCATGCACTCACACCCAGACTCACAAATGACACATACATGCACAAAAAAATGCACATATGTATATGTATGTGTGCATTTGTGCACACACACACACACACACACACTGCTCGCTGGCTCAGTGGTAACGTTCTCTCTTGCCATCTGTTAGACAGGTGTTCGTTCCTTGCTCAGGTTGCGAAAAGTTTCACTGACAAAGTGGGTGGTTACTGTCCCCCTTGAGCAAGGGGATGGGTGTGTGCTTGTGCGAAGGTCACAGTCTTGCCCTTAGATCGGACTATATGAGCTGTCAGCTCCCTTCCGGGAGGGTTAAAGCTGACGATGACGACCATCCAGTGATCCTGACCAACCCAGTAATTCAATCAAACACACACACACACACACACACATTTCTGCACATAAAATTACTCTTTATTACAGGGCGCAAACAAGGACACCACACGCAGCAAAAGCAATCCGATCCTGGTAGCTGGAGACGGCAGCCAGTTGCAGTGCCTGCCTCCTCGTTCGCCTGCCCTGCAGCAGCCCACGTACCTTTGCTTCAGTCGACCCAGTGCACCCACCAGCCAGTAGCACTCTCCCCTTGTCTGTCAGTAATGATTAACTAAATCCCCATTTTTCAGCCCCCCCCCATCACTGCTCATGCTGGTCAGTCATAAAACAGCAAATCCTTCTTATAAGTCACTTTTCTTTGCATACTGATGGTGTTCTGATTTCCTGTGCACTCTCCCCCTCTGTTAGTTATAAAACAGTGAATTCTTAAAATAAGTTACCTCTTTGACAAGGTTTCTGCCACGATGTGTACAATTATGTACAAAAAAATTGTTTGCTAGTTTCATTGCAACCAGTCGAGTGGCTGTGCCAGTTTTCTTAAATTCATAGTATCATTTATAGAGGAAAAAGTTGTATGAAAACTGCTTGTACTATAGGTCCAATGGAAGCTGTAAGAGAGGGTTGGGATGAGAAGGGTATGTTGCTAAGGATGGTATATTTGAATATCATCTGGAATGGAGCATAATATACAGAGCTGATATCAACCTGGATAGGACAGAATTACAGTAGGCGCGGAAAGTATTGACTTTTTTTGCCGACGTCATTCTTTTTTGCGTTAAGTGAAGTAGGGTCAATATTACCCTGCCCTGTGATGCGAAATGAGCTGACGCATTTTCAACAGGAGCTGGCAACCCTGCTTGATAGGTTTGGCACCACAGGAGCAGGCTCAGTAATGTTTGGGCAGCCACAGGAGGAGGATTGTCTCTGTGTGTGATGCACCACGAGGGCATGTTTTGACTCAAATAACACAGTTATTTGGTTACCTACCGCATTCTCATCATGCCTAAAGTAACCACAAGCAAGGACAAACGTGTGTAAGTGATTACTTTATACAAAGCTGGCCACAAACTCCCATTTATTGCAAATCAGATGGTGTTAGACTGAGGACAGTGCAGAGACTGGTGAAGCGGTTCAGGGACAGTGGGGAGGCCATTCCTCCCACTCCACTTCCCAAGCCTGGGAGACCTCGTAAGACAGCCTTCAGGACCCGTCAGCTGATCTCAAGGCAAGTTAGCAAGGATCCAAGGCTAACAGCATGGGATTTAAAAGAAAAGAACCCACAGTTGCTGGCAGATGTGTCTGTCAGAAGTGTGCAGCAGCTGTTGCATGACGATCTGGGCTACAGGAGTTTTTGTGCTTGTAAAAAACCACTGCTAACTGCACTTCAGAAGAAAAAGAGAGTAAATTTTTGTAAGAAATGTCTTGCCTGGAGTGAGGAGCAATGGAAAACTGTGCTTTCGAGTGATGAGTCAACATTTACTGTCACTGGTACCCCTTCATCACGAGTGTACCGCAAACCAGGCAGTGACCCCCTGGATCCTAAGTACACTTCCAAGTTTGTTAAATACCCAGCCTCACTCATGGCTTGGGGCTGCTTTACATATTATGGTGTTGGTAGGTTGGTAATTCTACCTGCAAATGAAAAAGTGAACCAGAACAATTATTTGGAGCTATTATGTGATGTTTTAAGTGACTCTTTTGATAAAACCAAGGCAAGAGTATTTATGCAAGATTCTGCCCCTGCACATGTTGCAAAGTCAGTGAAACAGTGGCTAACAGACTGTGAGGTTCCCTTTATTCGAGATTGGCCCGGAAACAGCCCAGATATCAATCCCATTGAGAATTTATGGGCGCACATGAAGCGGCAGCTGCTTAGTATGGACACATCATCTTTGCCTAAACTTGAGGCTGCAGCTATGGAGCAGTTTTAGTCCGTCTGTTCTGCAAAACTACGCCATCAGTCTCCCCAGACGCCTTAAGAAGATAATAAAGGTGAAGGGGAATGCCAGTAAATACTAAATACAATGGTGAGTGTTAATTTATTTGTTTCTCCTTGCTAACCACAAGAATGTTTTCTTTTTTTAAGATGGCGTCAACACTTTCCGCGCCTACTGTATATCTTATGACTGTCATATATGTAATGGAGTCATAAATTTGGTTAATAATAGCAAGGGTGGATCCAAAACCTTTTCATATGGAGCAGGTAGTGAAATTATGGTAACTTCTAAAAGGGAATGTTCACTGGTAACATACAGTACATCAGGTGAACCATGGGTAAATGCAAACATCCCACCGTGCACAACAATGCTACTTTACTTTTTCCTCTACATTAATGTAACACACATCATGGTACAAGTTGTTAAAAGCTGAAAATGAATATTACCAGCAAACATGAGAACTGTGCTTAATGGCCACACACACCCTCCTGGCCTTCCTTCTGGATCCACTGAACTATAATTATGAAAGGATACTATTGGTCATCATTGTAGAAAGTATATAGCTTGACAAGACCTCATTATTTCTTCTCTCTTAATGCTTAGTTTCATTGCTCAGATCCTCGTAGTTTACTGAAAAATTGCCTTTTAAAGTTCCTTTGGTATGTATAAAGCTGATTTGCCAACTTCCTCCAGTTTACAATACCAGTTGTATACAAAAGGTGTAATATTTTGGAACACATCCCTAACGTAATGAGGATCACTTGTATCATCTCTTGAGGACCATAAGGGAAGTATGGAATTGTACATATAGCAATCTGCCACTGGTGTAATGGGCCTGATTTTCTTTCATTACCTAGGAAGAAGTCTTATATTATCAGTAGACAGATACTGTATTGCTCTTGTGAATACCTTTTTTTTTTTTTTTTGCAAGTCATGAAATGGCCATGTAAAAGAAGAATATTGTGATATTTTAATTTACCCTTGGTTACTTGGTGCATTGTGTACGTAGCATTCTTGGCCATAGCTTATATTATGATAGGGCGAAGCTGTAACATTTATTATATCCTCCCCATTTACTTGTCACCTACATTGTATTTTTCATCTTCTGGAGCCACAAATTATTTCATATATGGGGTGTTGGCAGATTTTATTTAACCAGTTTCCTGACAGTTTATTCAGTGATTGAAGTTTATGTATGCATAAAGTATTACATAATTGTAAGTATTGTATTTTCTTAATAGTTTAAAATCTATATCTTGAATATCACACCACTATCTTGACATATGCCACCTTAATCTTAGATATAAGGATGAGTATAGATGGGCAGTTAGCATTATAGTAGACACCGATATGACTGTATTGAATACTGTACAGAATAATTGTCGCTTTCATGCAGAAATGATTATGTAAATTAATACATGACCAGGTATCAGTGGTATGAAAGTGTAATAAAGTATTTTCTTGAAGTGAAGTATGATCCTGAATATTGAATGTGTCAGCAAATAAAGTCCACAACCTTTCTGCATAATGGGGGATGCAAATAAAGGCCTTAGTTGTGAATGCTATTCCTGTGTATAAGTTTACTGGATGTTTTTAGATCGTGCTAGTATTTTCACAGACCTTTACCCATAGACTTAAAAGACAGCATACAAGCTAGTTAATAATTTTTATGTAAATAGTATGTACTCGTAGCATGACATTTTAAACATCAAAGATGGTCATTAATCCCCTTGATGGAAGGATGTTATTTTTATCTTATTCTTGATGCAGCCAGATTTTATGGAGGTTAGAGGGAGACATATGGTTTTGATCTGGTAAATGAAGAGTGTATGTAATCCCTCGAGAATGAAAAAGATGTCTGTGATTAATAATATTATGTGGATATAGCAAGAATAAAATGAAATACCTTCTGATTGAAGGGGTTAATTTCATCTCTGCAATTTGCAACAGCTCAATTATATTTTATGTTTTCCATTGCAGTCTTCAGTACTATAAGTGTATAATAATTCTTGCACAGATTTCTTTCTTTTGCTTGTCATTTCTCAATACCTTATAAATCATATAGGAATTATCATGTTACAACATCAGTATTTTAATATCTCTGACTGATATTTGATAAAGCTTGCTTCTGTACTTCTGTTTTGCCATGAGGGACAACTTGCCTATATAGCTACATTATTTTTAAAAAATATATGAAGGTTTAGAAGTGTCTGATGTGTATATTCATGTATTTACACAGTTGATAAAGTATTTTAATAAGAATTTTGATGTAGGTGTTAGAAATCATTTAAATAATTAAGTTAACATCTAAATTATTAGTGTATTGCTTAAGATCAGTGCTGATACTGTACAGAGTGAATGAGGCATTAGATGTTCATTTTGTAGTGTAAGTGTTGTAACTTTATAATATTGCCTTCAAACACTGTATTCCCAGCAGCTGATTTCATGAATCGGTATAGGCTGTATAGTACCCGTTATGAATCCCATTTTTTGTAGCAAGAATTATGTATGGTGATAATTTGTTTTGTGTCTTGCAAATATCATTCCAGTGTAACTTAATTAAGTTATCCTGGTTGTAAACAAGAAGAATTTTCCCATAAAATTTTCATGTACTGTACTTTTATTCACACATTATTGTTTTTGGAGTGAATTGATTTACTTTGGATTGTGTTTATTTTCAGGTTTTCTCCTTTATCAAAAGAACTAGTCTTTTCATGTATGATTGTGTTGGTTCCACCACCTACCTTACATTGCAAGCAGCATTGTAGTTCCCATTACATGGGAGCAGGAGGAGGAGGGAATAGAGGATCTAAGAATATTACTCTAGATTTTAACCAGACTGTGTATGAAATTGGAAACAATTGGATGATGATGATGGTGATGATGATGATGATGATGGTGGTGGTGGTGATTGATGATGATGATGAAACTGGACGCTCAGGCAGAGAAGTTTCTGCCTTTATAAATATAAAAATGAAAGACATCACTAAAACTAATTACAAAACAAAATTGTGGCATTATATTTTTGTGTGCTGTATTTCATCATCTCGTTAATATTAATATTCCACATTTCTAACAGATCAGGTATGATGGTGTTTACTCTTTAGTACTATGCAATAGTCACCCAGTAAAAGGTGATATGGTAATAAGTTAGTCAGCTGTTGTCATTCTCTGATTTTCACCATTCTCTGGATAATTAAAAAAATATTCGTGCAAGATATAAATGAGCTTTGTTGATTTCTCCCTGTAATAGCAACCAAAACATCCAGTGCCAGATAACTCCTTACCAGAGATGCAGGGTCCAGAAACTAGGGCACCATAGTCCAGGACATTTAATGGTAAGTGACCTGGCTGTGCCTCTTCTATACAAACACCTCTAATACATATTGAGTAGCATATTGTACTGTACAAGTAATGTGCGGTGTTTTGCAAGTAAAAAGATACTGAATATTTTGTCACCATTTGAGTGTAATTATCACCAAATATTACTGAAGTTCTCACTCTTTTGTGTTTTTCTTTCCCTAGTATCTGAACCCTGCCTCACCACACCCTTTAGGTGGAAAAAAGGTTAGGATAATAGTAATCATGATGATAATTTTTACATAAACACTATGGAGCCAGATTAGCTAAGAAACTTTTGATCAGTTCCCTTTCATAACTTCATTTTTGTTTGCTGGAAGGACAAGAAACAAGGAATTTTTTAATGCCCCATCCTCCTTGTTCATATTTCAAAGATGAAGAAGAAGAGAGAGAGAAGAAAAAATTATCCTCTTGTAGCAATGGTTAGTTTTTGCCAAAAGAACATAAGAATTGGAAGGGTTTGTTTTGCCCGTGCAAAAACAGATCTGAGTTATTAGAGGGAGATGATTGTAAACTTGTTTGTGAACTTCAGTCCAGGACCATGGTGGTCTAGCCTTAGGCTCCTACTCCTCAAGAGTGGTAATTTGGAACTGTCTTATTGTTACCATTTTACATAGTCAAGGTTTATAGGTTTGTGTACCGTTTTCTATATTGTACCAAGTTATATCATGTTCTATCTTTTCTGTGTACAAATGTTGACCAAGAACTTAGGTTTCTCCTCCTGTTTGATGGAAATTTTTAGCATTTTTGTTCAAAAATATTATCCAGACAGTTTTGTATTTCAATTTCTATTGTAAAAATTTTTGCTACTAAGAAATAAGTACCAAGTGCATTGTAACAATACATAATCTGATAAGTACCATAATAAATATACATAGTAATTAAATATGTACATATATCCCAGTTTATGTAATCTTATTTAAAGGAACCATTGTGTTAGAGGAAAAAAAAAATGGTGTTGTAAAGCAATACCATGTTCCATATTGTATCCAAAACCAAGTATCATAACTGTAAAATCCTTTTGTATATATGGCAGCTTTGAGGAAATGTTTAGTGTTAATATTGTTCTGAATATATTTTGATGATGCCATGTTTTTTAATTAACTTTCTTGTCAGTTTTTCAAATAATCCTTTGTCACTTTTTGCACACAAATTTCAGTGATAGAAGTTAAACAGAATATCCATATCCTATGTATAGGTAAAACAGTGTAGTGGAATTTGAAGGGTTACATGCATATGGTACTAGTCACCAAGAGCTATGGATGGGATGTAGAAGTGCAGTATTGTCTTATTCTGCCATTGAGCTCATGAAAATGGCTGTTGCAGGGTACAGCTGAAACTAAGAATTTTACAGGCTTGAATAGGGATGACTGAATGGGTGTATAAAGTGTTTCACTGAGCAGTCTCCTGGTAGGTCTCCTTTTTCCTTGTTTTTCTTTACCTTATTCAGTGTCATACCCACTCTGTTTATTAGTGAAATATAAGGTTAAGATAATGATGATGAGTTAGTGATGACGGGACTTCTGCCAGTTGGGTATATTCTGATCTGTCCACTTTAACTTGGTCTAGAATGGCCACATCTGTCTGGAATGTTGGGCTGTAATGAGAGATTAACACTAGAAAATGGTACCAGTCACCAAAGGCTATGGATGGGATGTAGAAGTGCAGTATTGTCTTATTCTGCCATTGAGCTCTAAGAAATAAACTACAAAAGGACAATAATCTCAGTCAAGTTAAGTTGGTCGAACCATATGCTCTTACAGATGTCTGTGCTACTATATGAAGGTATCCCCTGCTGTCATGACTGTGACAGTTTACAGTATCGACACCACATTTATCTACATTGCAATCAATTTAACTTTGCAAAACTCAGCCGCACCCCAAATTTAAATATAGAGCTGTGATTGGGTAAATTTAAAAGGTTGAGATGGTTGGGAATGTTGAGAGGAGGGTCAGAGGTGCGTTTGTGGAGGGAAGAGTGCCAATAGGCAGACCAAGGAAGATGTGAGGTAAGGTGCTGCAAAGAGTCCCCTTGGCTATTAGATTGAGCAGGGAAATGGTTTTAGATGGTGACACATTGAGAGCTGCTAATTGGTGAAAAGATTTACTTGGAAGAACAGTGGCCTGTAAATGCAAACGTAATCACGGAAAGGATTTCTGTCAATAGCTACAAGTTAACTACTGTACAGGGCCTGGTACATGGAATGTGATTCAAGGGAATACAGGATGAACTATGAGCAGACAAGTGACGAGTGAACTGCAGATAACAGAAGAGTATGTGGTTTGGCTTGATCCATATGATTACAGTTCAGTCAGTACAAGGATATGTAGGTTGTTGATAAGAAAGTAGGAAAACTTCATTGGTTGGGAGGTCATATTCCTGACCAGTGTAGGTGTAGGGATGCAAACAAGAGATACTGCTGATGGAAGAGAAATGGCTGAGAGCTAACACCTTGGGGTTCTAAGAGCATGGGTAACAGTTTCATGAGTGCTATCCATGAAACATTTCTGTGTCTGTGTAGTAATGGGTGAATCTGAGAAAGCAGGAATTTTGCAGCTTGGGAAAGAAGTAAACTAGCAGCATTATGACTAACATCACAAAATGGGGAACATGCACAGCAGGGGAGGAACATTTATCTGATACTTACTGGCCTTACTCATGAAAATGAAGGGGGTGGGGCAGCTCAGTGGTAAAGCGTGTGACTCTAGACTGCGAGGTTGAGAAGTCGTGCTGTGTTCAGGTAGCTGCCTTTACCGGGTGGGGTAGCACTATCCTGTAACCCTAGCAGGGCTATGTGATCTGTGTAGGTCTAACTTGGGGGAATAATCCCTTAACAATCATGAGGGTGAAAAGCCAACTTGTTTTTACCTGAGGTGCCTGAGGGCTTCGATATAGGCTTCTGGTCTTGGAAGGGTCTTATGTTTTTGCCCCACATGAAGTGAGTGGGTGCAGGGGCTTGATAAAGTATAGTATGTTTCTTCCTGGCTGATCAAGAGTGAAGTGGGGGTAATAACTTGAGATTAATTAATATAAGAACAGCAACCCAGTCTCTTCAATAAGAGGGGTGAAGGGGTTCAGAGTGTGTAGGATGAGAGCACAGTATTAATGTATAATCTATCACATCATTTTGATGAGGTCTATCTATCCATCTATTGCCAGACGCCTCAATCCCGAACGGGGTGGCCACAAACAAATCGCCTCCATGTCACTCTCCCCTGCCATTTCACTACCACGCTCTCAACTCACCCCCCCCCTCCCCTCTCTCATATACCTCTCCACTCCATCCCTCCATCTCATCCTCGGCCTCCCCCTCCCTCTCGCCCCCTCCACCTCAGTTTGATGAGGTATATAACCATTTTTGATACATGCAGACAATTTTTTCAACTTTGCTCATATTGATAACTAAAAGGATTTATGAAAGCTATTATAATAGCCTGTTTCCAGTCCAAAAAATCTTAAGGATGAATGAAGTTATCTGGAGATAGAATTGAATTTAAAATGTCATCGTATTCAAGGGCTAGGGGGGGGGGGCGGAAGGTATGAGGTTTGGCTAGAGATGACAATGGGTGGAGGGGTAAGCTAGAGTAGAGTGCTAGAGGCCCTATGAAAAGGGACTGGGCAGCCAATATTTTCAGCTGCTTCCTGATTGGTCGGCCGACATTGCGTTATTTTTGTGTAAACCAATGACTATAATAATCATTGATGCAAACGTCTCAAAGCTCGGGTGTTGATTGCAGGTTCGTCTAAGAATACATCTCATCACCTACTGTGATGCATAGTTGACTGATTAATAAAATGTCGTTGTAAATGTAGTGCAGTTTGTTAATTTGAGATACCCAAGACTTTCGATTTAATCTTCATCTGTACGTATCGATTTTACTTCAAGGTACTGTACTGTACACGTAAATACCGAGGTGATCGCCGAATTGTAAACCTCGAACACCATCGCATCGCATCGCATGTTGACAAACCAGGCTGTTGGTAGCAGCCAAACGGGAGTTGCAGTCATTTCACTAGTGCTTTTTTGTCCTTCTTAGGGGTTTTGTTGTGCTGCATTTGGGTGCAGTAACACTCGTGGACCTTTTGTGCGTCTTTCTCGATTACCTGTGCAGCAGCAAGAAGGAAATTAAGGTGAAGAGAGCAAACTAGTCTGCAAATGAGGGTCAGAGGCTTCGCTAGGTAAGGTTTTATTTATTTTACATGTATTTGGTCCAGTTGAGAAGAGTTGTTATACCATAATATTACCAAAAAGAGGCAGTGTGAAGATACAGAATATTTTCATAAATGAAATGGAGATAAGGTAGGTTATATGCTGGATCTTGTGTTTAGCCCCTCAAAAATTTTCACTCTCTTCTTTACATGCAGTAAAATGAAGGGTTTAGTTGGTGAGAGGAAAGACCTTTGTATTTATTTTAAGGTACTGTACATGTTGGATATTTTAATGTTGGGTGTATGTATAGGAGGACTAAGGCTTAGTTGTGAAAAAATATTTCTTACTGTACAAGATTTATGATTGACAGTAGGCCCGTTTATGCAACAGGGGAAAAATATTTCTAACTGATAATACCTTCTTTTGTTGACTAAATTAATTCTAAGAAAGGAATTCTAATACTTGATGTAGTGCTGCCTACTTCTTCCTTAGCCTTTATCATTCTTTTTCTGTGCCTGCCCTCCTTTCTTCCTATTTCTCCTATATTTCCTGTCACTTCTTACTGCTTTTCTTTCCTTTACAGGTGGCATTACATTGAGTGACAAGCCAAATGGTTTCCTGTAAGCCAAGAAACCATTTACAACGCTGGGTGGTAACCATATAACCAAACCATACATGCTCCCTACGTGTCAACCCACCAAACCATACGTGCTCCCTACGTGTCAACAAGTGGGTTGGTGGAGGGTTGGTGCCCCTCCCCGTA
>JAGKTI010008538.1:0-11389 GCA_018397915.1 Birgus latro
TCCCAGGAAAAATTTGATTTTCCAGGGGCGTAATGTCACGAATTTCCTAGATTGTGAAATGATGTATCGTAATTCGTGACATTCTGGGAATGATTGAACAATTCTGAAATCCATAGAATTTCGCTCATTCTCTTAACCGTCCGCTTCTGTACTTATATTTGCATCAAGTAGTCAAAACTTTTGTCATTTTCTCATGAGTGACTTTCTCTATGTACAGACAGTGCATTCCACTGAGCGATATTCTGTGAATTATCGTGAAATGGCAGGGGACAGAGTGACATGGAGGCGATTTGTTTGTGGCCACCCCGTTCGGGATTGAGGCGTCTGGCAATAGACAGATAGATAGATAGATCGTTCCCTTACACTTGCCTCTCTGGCCGTTGAGTTGGCCACACCCTTTCCCACGATGCCCCTGGGTAGAGCAAGCATCGAGCCTGAGTCGTCTCTCGATAGTCACGGAGCGCAGATTGCGATACCTAACGAGGATAGATTTCTTCTTAGTGATATCCAGTATCCTGCAGTATCGACGTATTCCCGAATCTCCCACCAACCTGGTGATCGACTGTAGCAGCGGCGAACTCATCTCCACTGACCAGTATTTCTTTTGCTTTTCTTAGGCTTAAGGTTATTTACATATCCAGCTCAGTGTTTTATTTAGCTATTGGTTTGGGTGCTTGAGTGAGTGCATTTCTTTTGCTCTGATTTTGAATAGATTCATGTACCATAAATTAATTTTCATGTAATTGATAAATTTACAGTTCGTTTTCTTGAGCTTTGTTAAATATAACAGTCGTGTTTGATTTCCCCACATTTAGCACACTTTCGCTACTCCAAGTTAGCACAACTCCTTATATTAATCACGACTGGTATTTAGGCCAGCTCTTGGTATTAATTCTTAAATCCGTTGTGCCAGCTATGAGTCCGGCTCAGCCAAAATCCTGTTTATTATTGTTATTATTATTTATTGAATGTTAAGGGGTGAACTAACTTTCTCAGAGGCCAACAGTACAGTAATACAGCCTTCTTGAGCATTTAGTCTCTGCTGTGTACTGTTGTGGAAGTTTATAAAATTCTCGTCTCTAGAGAATTGGCGAAGTAAGCCAGCATAAAAGTTAAATCGCTACTTGATTTCACGAGATGATTCTCTCGTGATAATCGACTAGAGAGTTATTTACATTGTCCATAGACATATTCTCATTTCCCTCGTGACATCTGGCTTCTCATTTATATAGTGTATATATAAAGTATATTCTCATTTTCCCCCTAACACACATCATCCAGTATAGTGTCCCAGTCCACTTTCTCATTCCAGGGTTCATGAACCAAACATTTGCCCATAAGAGTGACAGGACTCAGCAACCCCAAACAATGAAACCTGATTCAATAAGGACTTTTTAGTGAGGGGTAACTTCAGGAATCTTGATGTGTTTCTAGTTCACCTCATCAGAACGAACATTCCAATTAAGACCACATACACTCTGAAAACAACGGAAATCGTATTCTGGATAATTCTTCTTTATTTTATTCTTTAAAAGTAGTGAATTGGTGTTACAATGCTGCAAAGGTAAATTTGCCTTTCTACACTGCTTGTTTGCCAATGCATAAGCCTTTAATGCTTCTGTTTAAGTTTCTATAATGCCTTGAATACTGTGAGAGTAAAATGGCTGCCCTATTATGGGACATTCAGCACTCTGGAAATGGTATTTTAGTGCATTAAATAACAGGAAAAGACTAGTTTATGAGCCAAAAAAGCACAGATCTGAAACAAAGTTTTCGAAGGACTATCAGGGAGTCATGGATTTTGAGGCCAGACAAATATAGTTCATTTCCCATCTTTATCATTTAATCCAATTCTGAAAAAACTTTACCTATATCTGCTGTGTAAGCACTGGTTTATTTCTAAATTTTAATAAAACATTTCCCAGTTTCGTACTCTTGGTATTGACTGGAGGGCTGTAACAGACTGGAAGCACAGAGTCCTCCCATAAGCTCAAAAAGAGAATTCCCCGATTACGGTCGGAGTAATAGTCCAGATGTCCTGAGGAAGACACATATCTGGCGAAGGACTTGATGGCCATTGCTCATGGTTCAGGCCCACCCTGCCATGGAGTATTGGAAGGGAGAATTCCATGATTCCACAGGCAACTAGACGATCCCTCAAATTTGTGTGGATGGGGTTAAAGAGAGAGCAGTGCAATGGGCTAATGTCTCCTCTTGGTCTCTGCACCACTGGCAATAAGGGTCCGGGACTATTCTGAGGTGGCGGAGACGAGAAGCCAGGCCAATGTGCCCAATGCATACCTGATGCACAGTCTGGTGAAAGCCACATCCAGGACACGGGAAGATACCTGTGCCCAAGGGTGATTAGACAAGACCCTGCAGTATGACCCCAATGTTGCGGCAGGAGTGCGAAATCCCATGTCAGCATCCCAGACTGCTCTGCAGGTGACTGCCAGGAGACAGTGATGTGTAGCTTCCGAGAATGATGATGACAAGGCCATCCATGCAGCGGCATCTACCATCTCATTGCCCCTGATCCCAACATGGGTGGGAACCCACTGAATGTGGACCTCCCAGTCCCTGCTGAGATGACACTGAAGTAAGATTTGGATGTCTTGAATCAGATGTCTCGCTGATAGAGGTCATATACAAACTATGGGGTGAAGAGCTACCAAACAGTCAGCATAAAGTACCACCTTCTGAGGCTAAAGTGGGAGTTGAGGAATTCAAGAGTCTAAGGGCAAAGAGTTCTGCTACTATATTACCAAGGTGGGCATCCAACAGCCAAGTTTGACAAATGGATAAATCCACTACATACATTGCTGCCGTTGATGCCAAAGGAGCTGGGAAGTGGGAGCTGTACGTGTAGAATTCCTGGTGGACTGCACAGGTGGTGGATGCCAGCCTCTGAAAGGCTTGGGGGGTAATGTGTACATCCCAGGATTTACTGAAGGATTGTAAGCTGAAGAAAGACCATGGTCAAGAGGTCTCACCACGGAGGAATAAGAGGTTCTGATGCCAGTGGCTGATGGGGAGGAGACAGAGTAACAGTTTGGTACACTTGGAAAGACGGATAAACAAGGGCCGTCTGGACTTCATGGGCCAAGTTGGATCCAAAGGGATGACCTCAACAATGGCATGGAGAGCAGGTAGTGGGTGGTGAGGGGAAGAATGTCAGATGGCCAAGAAGAAACTGTAGGTAAGCTTCATTCAGGAGGGGAAGAGGGGGAGAACACCATTCTCTGCCTGCAGAGACAAGGAAGGAGAAGAACAAAATGCCCCAGGAGCTACCCTCTGAGCTGCATTTTGTAGAACATCTACCTTCCAGAGCTGCATGTTGGAAGCTGAGCCACAGAATGGAGATCCATAATTCAACTTAGCAAAGTATGGTGGCTCTGTAACAGGACAGGAGCAGGTCATGACTAGCATCCCAGTGTGATCCTGCCAGGCTCTTCACGACATCCAACTGCTCGGAACGAGAATTCTGGCAGATACTCTACATGCTGGTTCCAGGTATGGATCAGGGCATCCAGAGGAAGACCAAGAAGGGTAGCTCCCTAATGATTGGCACCACTTCTGATCTGATCTTGAGAGCTGGTTGTGAAAGAAAGATGGTGCAGTGTACAAGCCATCTCTGCACTTTTTGGAGACATTTATCTCCATATCCCACCTGTGAGTCCATTCCATGAAGCTGGAAACTGCTGAATGCTGCTGCTACTGGGCAACAGCATGGGTGGCTACCTGGCTGACATTGGTGACATCATCAGCATAAACTAGGCAGGTGGCAGTAGAAGAGCAAGGCAGGTCTGACATGACATCAAAAAGGAGGGGACTGAGTGGTGATCCTTGGGGCACCCCTCGGCCAACTAGACGTGGACTAGAAAGGGCCCCACTAATCGACACCTTGATGCTGTGATACGACAAGAAGGCACAAAACTATACAAGAGCGGAGCTAGTGACTCCTGGTTGTGAGAGCTTCAGAAGAATACCCAGGTGAGGGGCAGAGTCAAATGTCCCTTTCAGGTCTATAAAGATAGTTAGCACAATCATCTATCTACTGTAAATATTGTGAATTAGGTGCTCCATTTGACACAGGATGTCCAAGGTGCCCCAGCAAGGGTGAAATCCACACTATTCCTCCAAGAGCAGTGACTGTATTTCCAGCCACTACAAGAAGCAACACACCACAGTCTTCTCCAGCAGCTTTCCTACACATACACAGTGGAATTATGGGACTTTAAGCCAATGGGGTGGTAGGGTCTTGCCCAAGTTTGGGGAATAGCAACAAAGTGGATTCTTTCCAGTCACTCAGGAACACATCCTGACATCAACTAAAGCTAAAGATTTCCAGGAGGCCATCTTGCAGCCAAGAAGGAACTCAGTGGCCACCTTGTCAGGGCCCACAGCACAACCAGCAGGATGGGTGGCCAATGCCCTGTTCAGTTCAAATAGAGTATAGACAACCCAGATCTGAGGCAAGAAGTGTTGAGATACTCCATTGTATCTCACCACACAGGTGGGAGGCTAAAATGAGTTTGAAAAAATTATGCTAAGAACTCTGCCTTGGACAAGTCATTCAGTAGGCTGATACCATCATGGCAGATAACATAAGTGCATGAAGTTAGGTGGCCAGCCATCACTTTCAGGAACTGCCAAATCTGAGTGAAGGAACTGGAGAAAGAAAGGATTGCACAGATGGAGTTCCAGGCCTTCCTTTTCTCTGACAAGATGGTCCGGGTGTATGCAGCATCCATGTGACGATATTGTTCTCCCAGAACTGTGTATGGGTGTTGACTCTAGGCATGCCAGACTTGACAACAGACTTTGACTGCTGCAGAACAAGGCAAAATGACTGCCGAAAAACCCGGTCCCCTGCTTCCACTAACAGATGAGAACATTTCTGGACAGTCAATCCTGGAGAGCCCCAGCTACCTGGGAAGCACCCAGTTGTGAAAGTAGGCCATTTGTCGCTCTGCAGCCTCCAGTGACACCGACTCAACCTGGACAGCTTTGGTGAAAACCTATGAAAGCTGTAGAACACTGGCAGATAATCACTTCCCATATATGGGCTTACCTCTACCTCTGTGTACTGAAAGGTGGTATCCCCAAGGCAGAGCTCCAGCACAGAAGACCTCCCAGTGTTGGGGGCAAAAAGTGTGCCAAGACCTAGAGGGGAGAGGAGTCAAATAAAAGGGCAGTCCAAAAGAGCTTGAAAGAGTGATGATCACTGGCATTGGTGGCATCCTGGGTGGAGTTCCAGTAGCTGTGGTGAGCATGAAGTCACCCATGATAAAAGATGGCACTGGCAGCTGATGGAAGTAGTATCAAAACTCCTCCTGGGTGACGTTCATGCAGGGGTTGTAGCAAAGGAGAACCGATGTCCAGCCTGAGCACAGGGCCACCCTGATGGGTAATACCTCCAACATATTGCTGGGAAATGGGGTGAGTGGCAACTGCACACTCTGAAAAACCTCCCAAACAGCTTTCAAGAGGCTCAACATCTTCTCCAAGGGTAGTCAGACCAAAAGACTGAGTAGCCTTGCAAGTGGAATCATAGGTGGAGCTGCATCCAGATCTCACAGACTTCCACCACACAGGGGCCCCTATCGTCTACCAATAATTTAAAATCTTAGGTCTTCTGCATCAATGACCTAGCATTCCACACCATAAAAGTCAAGCTTGTTATGCCCATCATAATGACGATAAAAGAGTGAGAAGTTTGGGCCAAAGGCTTGATCATATATCAATGAAGGACCAACCTTTCTGGTGCGAATCCAGATTCTGGTTATCATGACAACGGTGCCACCAGTACTCGCTCTGCTGCTAACACTCAACTGGGTAGTGCCTTTGTGGTGGCACAGACTGAGAGCAGAGTACGAACCGGCGGCCTGGTTGGCTGAAGATGTCTCACAGAGATCTGGCAAAAGGAGCAGAAGGCTGGGTGCCAGTGGCTGGGGTGGATACTTGAAGACCTGGACCCCACTGTGGCTGCTCAGAGACTGATAAACATGCCTGAAGTCACTGACAGGATGGTTGCTGGAGGAGAGGCACCTAGCAGGATCACTGGCGTGGATCAACACAGCCTGAGACGTTGAATAAGAGGAGACTCTCACACTGTCTACAACTTGTTTGTGGCTGTCCTCCTGATACTGATTGGCCAGCACATCATACCTATTCTTGGTGATACAGGCAAAGCTTGCCCATCACTTACACTGGCATCTCAGGGAGGAATGAGAAGCACAGATGGGCTGGACACCATGAAATGTTAAGGCATGGAGTGCAGAGCTTGAAGTCTCTTGCTGATGTCTACTGAGGACACATCTTCTCCACGTAGGGAGATGTACATGTCACAAACTTCCAAGTGCATCAGGCATTGCCAAGACACCACCCTGTGGTCACCACCACACACATAACACTTGGGGCTCTGTGAACTTGCCTGCCCCTCAGTCTCACCTGGTCTAAAAGGAGGGTACCCACTGCACACTGAGCACCCAATTATGTTCCCAAAGGATGGCCTAGTGTGACAAAATTGGTGGCAATTCTAGCAATGGAGAACCAGTGGCACATATTTACTTATCAGGAATGCTATATGCCCATGTATTACTAGGGCTGGTAGAGGTTCCCTGAATGTAAGCCGCACCTACTGCGTATTACGCTGTGCCCTAGGGGATGAGAACTGTATTATGATCCAGGATGCCTCTAGCAGCACTGAGGAAGTACAGTCCATGGGCTGAAGCTTGCTCACCATGACTGCAAAGGCCAGGTCTAGTGATACAGGTTTGATTCTCCCAAACCTGATGGATGGATCATTCCTTGAGTGGGCACAGCAGCAAGTCACCCTCCACTTGCCAAAGAGTGTCAGGGTCTCCGACTGGTTCAGTATCTTGGGGAAGTCCTCAGCCAAGATCATCAAACAAATCGAGGAACCCAAGTTTCTCCTTCAACACAATATTTCCCAAAAGGGTAAGGCTGTGAAAGTTGTTAAAAATGCGGGCACTATCCACAGACTGAATGATGTACAGTACATAACCAGTCCCTGCAGCACATCTGGGCCTCTTCTGGGCAGGACCCTTCCACTAGTGATTTTGCCACTGGTGATGACACCCTAAGGAGCTTTCATAAGAGCATCACTTCCACTCCATCCTCTTCATCATCCAAGTCTGACAGGGATCTGTTTTCAACCAGCCAGTTGGTGTCCATACTGTCACTTCCCAGGGTCAAGTCCTCCACTTCACCACCACTGTCAGTGTCCTCCTTGTGAGTCATAATGGTCCTCCACACTGACAGCAAGGTACTAGCAATGCAGGACAAGCCACTCAGCACTCACTAGTTACTACAAACCACTATAAACATTCCAGGCACCGATACTGTGTTGACAGTATATGGCAGTCAGTGCAAGAATCATTTCCCAGTTTCTTTGTGAGTGTTGGTCCACAATATAAAGTCATTAAGACTAGCTGCACCCTTGGATGCTTTACTACTGCAATTGAAACTATCCTTTTACAAGTTGTTCTATCTATCTATCTATCAATTGCCTGACGCCATAATCCCGTAAGGGGTGGTCATGACTTTGAGTTATTTGTTTTACGGGGAGGGGCACTAACCGTCCACCAACCCACTTGTTGATACGTAGGAAGCACGTATGGTTTGGTTATGTGGTTACCACCCAGTGTTGTAAATGGTTTCTTGGCTTACAGGAAACCATTTGGCTTGTCACTCAATGTAAAGCCACCTGTAAAGGAAAGAAAAGCAATAAGATGTGACAGGAAAGATGGGAGAAACAGGAAAAGAGGAGGGTAGGCACAGAAAAATAATAATAAAGGGTAAGGAAGAAGTAGGCAGCACTACATCAAGTGAGTGGATGACGGTCGCCACCGCCTACTGAATCTTTATTGACTACATGATGAGGCAAATAATGCCCAACCTTAAGATTAATCGAAGTCTAAACTTCCTCCATGAATTTATTTTTCAACCAATCATTTATAGTGTTGTCATAAAGTGTCAGGTGATCAGGCTTATCCTAAGTTAACCTTCATTAGGGGGAATTTAGCTGGAACTTTAGCTGTATGATAATTTGTAGGTAGTTCAGGGCTATTTAACTTCCAAGGTAAACCTACCCAATACTGTCCATTTCTATACTCCATATATTTAGTATGTAAGTCCATTGGTATCTGATCTTCAGGTGTGAGTTTTTCAGGATGTATTCCAAAACTAAGTCCCTTAATTTATGTACTGGTTCAATGTTCTCATTAATTAAATCACTTATTAGGTAGGTTTCAACTTGGCACTTATTCTGGCAACAAATAAGAACTAAGTAGGGGTAACAAATACTGAATTTAACAACTTAGCATTTTTTCTAACTTGTTTGGGAAAGGTCATGGACCCAAAATGATATTACCCCCTGGTCCTTTAACCCTTGCTGTGCTAATTCTTATCAACCTGATTACCTTCCCTGAGTCATTGCTTAGGACTTTTTTTTTTAACCCATCACATCTGGGTGACATGTATACATGACGCCCCGGGGATGTCCGGGTGACACGTATATATGATCTAGTGTTTCGCGGCATTGTCTGAATATTCTGCAGGTTATTTTCACCACATGCAGCCACTGGCAGCCCTCCTGAATGCATCTGAATCATGCTCCAGCTACCTGCATTCCTCTGTAATGAATACATCAATGCAAAAAGTTTTCTCTGTGTCTGGATCCTTGGCTGAGCACCCACAGCCACCAACCTGAACACCAATGAAGTCCAAAGGCCACAAAAGAAAAGACTTAGCGATAGAGTGATAGGGAGAGAACTCGAGGTGACATTATCGCCAACTGTGAGTGAAGAAAGTGACTGCCATAATGAGTATCGATATTTAAGCGTCGTGTGAGGAGAGTGGAGGACATGAGTCCTCCACTGTGTGCCCATCATTTCCCCTTGTACGTTCATCTGCTATTTCCGATGATGGGAATGGTTCAGAGGGTATTGACAATCCTGGAGAGGGGGATATTGGCACGGATGAGGAGATGGAGGAGGAGGTAGGGAATGGAGAAAGGGAGGAGGTGAAGGAGGGAGGGAGGAGGAAACACAGTGCGTAGAGCCTTGTGTCACCCCTCTGTCTATTTTCATGAATAATGGAAGCAGAAAGTTTGTTTCATGATGAAATCAGTGCCTTATTTTTTATTGAAAATTTTCTTGTGTGTATATTTATGATGAAAAAGTACAAATCACAGGAAAAATTATTACTGAGCAAAATATAGTTGAGTGGAGAAAGGGAGAAGGGAGGGAGGAGGGAGGAGGAAACGCAGTGCCTCACACCATCCCTCTCTCTATTTACTCTCTATTTACGTGAACGATGGAAACAAAGTTTGTTTCATAATGAAATCAGTCCCTTATTTTTTATTGAAAGTTTTTGTGTGTGTATATTTATCATGATGAAAAAGTCTAAATCACGTGAAAAAAAAATTATGTTATAGTGGAAAATACAGTATTTTCAAATAAGAACAGTATGTGAATAACTATTTTGTTCACAATTTTTTGTTTTTGTTTTATGTAGTAGTAGTGGTAGTAGCTGTAGTAGTGGTAGTTATAAAAGTAGTTGTAATAACAGCAGAATTTGTAGTAACTGTAAAACCCAGACTTCTAGTCATACAGCAGTGTCAGAATTGAGCGACAATGCAAACCAAACATACATCTCCATGTGTGTGTGTGTATTTACCTAGTTGTGATATGCAGGAAATGAGCAACGCTCATGGGGTCCCATCTCTTTTTCTCAGTAAGTCAAATTTTGCTTTGAACTCATTTAAGTTTTTAGACAGGACGATCTCTTTGTCCAGGCTATTCCACAGGTCTATGCATCTATAAGGAAAGCTTTGTTTCTTGATATCCTTCAAGCAACTTGGTTTTTTCAGTTTCATTCCGTGTCCTCTTGTTTCTCTCCCATCCCATCCAAACATATCTTTTCTATCAACTTTATCTACTCTCATCATGGCCCTGAACACTGTGATCACGTTGCCCTCTCTCTCCTTTCTTCTAGGAAAGGCAGAGCCAGCTTTTCCTGCCTCTCTCCGTATGACAGATCTGCCAGGCTGGGGACCATCTTGGTTGCTGTTCTTTGTATTATCTTGATCTTGTTTATATCTTTCTTTTTGTGTGGGGACCACACTACTGCCACAGATTTCAATCTGGGGCGGATCATGGCCACTATCAATTTTTTCATCATCTCTTCATCCATGTAACAGAATGCCACTCTTACGTTTTTTCGGTGACAAAATATCCTGGACCTGCACTCTCAAATCTTTCTCATCTCTCGCTTTTGTAATTGGTTCATTACCCATCATATAAGTCAGTGGTGGCCTCTTGGTACTTTTACTCAATTCCAATATTTTACATTTTTTTGCATAGAATTTCATTTCCCACATCCGGCTCCAATCATGAATCCTATCCAGTCCTCCTGTAGCATTTTACAGTCTTCTTCACTTCTACTCTCCTCAAGATCTTTGCATCATCAGCAAACAGATTTGCATAACTGTTCATTCCATCTACCAAACTGTTTACGTAAATCAGGAGCATTACTGGCGCTACCACCAAGTCCTGCGGGACCCCACATGTTACTTCCCTCGATCCAGACATCTTGTCCTTTATTGCTGTCCTCATTTGTCAGTCTCTCAAGAAGTCTCCCATCCACTCCAGGAGGTTTCCCTTCAGTCCTCCTATGTGCTTCAATTTCCACATTAGTCGCTTGTGGGGTACCTTGTCAAAGTTTCTCCAAATCTAAATACACACAATCCACCCAGCTGTCTCTCTCCTGTAGCATGTCAATCGCTCTTGGGTAAATGCTCAACAAGCTGGAAACACACGACCTTCCACTTCTGAATCCAAACTGACTTTCAGCCAAAATGTTCATCTCCTCCAGATATTTTATCCATCTGTCTTTCAGGATTCTCTCTCACAATTTTGTGACTATGCTGGTCAAGGACACTGATCTATAATTCAAGGGTTCTTCCTTGTTTCCTCCCTTATAAACTGGTGCCAAATAGGCCCATTTCCATTCCTGAGGCACTTTCCCATCTTCCAGAGAACACACAATTAAACTGTGATTCTTATCTGGCAGTAGTTCTCTGCATTCTTTCAGTACCCAAGTAAAGATTCCATCCAGTCCTGGGGCTTTCCTTACATCCTGAGTTTCCAGTAGTTTATACAATTCCTGCACTTCCACTTTCATATCTTTAACCATTATATTTCTAGTCACTCCCTCCCCCTCCACAAAATCCCTTTCTTTAGTGAAAACCAATTGGACACATTTGTTCATTATTATTATTTTCTTTTTTAATGCAAGGAAGAAGGAACCAAAGGCCATGGGCCCATAAACTGTTCCTTCAAAAAAAAAAAAAAAAAAAAAA
>JAGKTI010008539.1:0-22156 GCA_018397915.1 Birgus latro
ACTATATCTCCCCCATGCTTCAGCATTTCACCACACACTCCATCAGTTCCTGGGGCTTTCCCCATTTTGACTTTCTTCATTGCTTCCACAACTTCCATCCTACTGATTTCTTCCTCCCTTCTTTCATCCCTCCTTCTCCCAGCCATTCCCCAGCCACTAATACTCACATTACTTTCATCCTCTGTGTTAACAATTCCTTAAAGTGTTCTCTCCATCTGCTGACTTTTTCTCCCTTCTCCACTAGCAATCTGTACCATTTTTATCTTTCACTTGCCTCTTTCCAGAACATTTTTTACATTCCCTCCACTTTACGCTCAAATTCCTTCCAAATTCTTCATCCACTCTCTTCTTACTCTCTCATTAATCTTTCACTTTCCTCTTCCTCTCTACATATACCTCTCTCTTCCGTCTCTCAACTTCCTCCATGCCCCTACTTCCCATCCACTCACTATATGCTCTCTTGTTTTGTGCCAAAGCCTGTCTCACCTCTTCATTCCACAATGCAGTTCCTTGCACCCCCTTTCGTCTTCTTTTCACCCCAAACACCACCTCACATGCTGCACAGATTTCTTCTGTGAATATCTTGCACACACCTTCCACTTCCCCCATCTCGTTTCGTTTCGTTTCGTTTTTGAAGGCTCCAACATGCTTGCATGTGTCGGCCTTGGTCACCTAATGGCGGCTCTCCACGCTGCTCGATCTCTGGCAGCCTCCCTATTCAGTCCCTTAACCCTTAAGTCACATTTAATGACCTCGTCCCATGTCTTTCTCGGTCTACCCCTCCCAACCCCTCCCCCAATATTAACACTTCTCACCCTCTGCACCCAATTATCATCCCCCATCCTCTCCACATGTCCAAACCACCTCAGCCTACCTCTCCTCATCACAACACCAATACACTCCAGTCCCATCCTACCTCTCAACTCTTCTATCGTAAGCCCAGCCCCCCCAGGCCTTGCACGCAGGGACGCACTGCACATCCACCTAATCATTGTCATTTCTGTACGTTTAAACCTGCGAATATCTTCTTCCTTTACTGCCCAGGTCTCACTACCATACAGCATCACACTCCTAACACATGCTGCATACAAAGACCCCTTAGCACGTAAGGAGAGTCCTCTCAATGTCAGGAGAGGCAACAGCTCCCTGAACTTCTTCCAACCACTTCTCACTCTAGCAACCGAGCTAACTCCAGCCCCACCTCCGGCACATAACATGTCTCCCAAATAACAAAACTCCTCCACACACTCAAGAGACTCACCTGCAAGTTCAACCCTCTCACGCCTAACAATCTCTGCCTGCTCTCCCCGACACACCGCACACATGAAATCAGCATTATCTCGCAGTCTACCTCTAATACCACTACATCTCTTGTGCACCCACTTATCACAAACACTGCACAAGATGGAATTATTTACCCAGTTGCTTCTCCACTTCTTTCTTATATTTTGCCTTTTTTTTCCATCCTCTTGCAACCTTTCTACCCTCCTTGAATGAACTATTTCCTCCTATCCTTCCCTTCTTCTATTCCTCCATTTCATTTGAACCTTGACTTTCACCACCAAATGGTGGCCAGAAAGTCCACTCCCCCAACCTCTGTATGCTCTTGCATCCATTACTCACCTTCATATTCTATCATCCTCACACACATTATCAATCATTTCCTTCCAATCATTCAGTTCATCACCCACCTTTCTCATCACTCGCCACGTATATCTGTGGATCATTTTGTGTCTAAAGAGGGCATTGGCTATCACCAATCCCCTCCCAGCACAAATGTCCACTAGAGCACTGCCATTCTCATCCGTTTCTGCAGGCACACCCCACTCACCGACTACCCCATCCATCTTCACATTCCCTACTTTTTCATTCATATTTCTGATCAAAAACACTCTCATATCCTTCAGACTTTTCCAAACATTTTCAAGCTTTTGTTTTTCTCCTTTGTATTTTTGCATCATCAGCAAACATATTTAGATAGCTTCCATTTCCAGTGTTGCTGTCAGTGTCAGTGAATTTAAGTACTTGGGCAGTGTGATGAGTAAGGATGGTAGTCTGGAGGGTGAAGTGCTCGAAAGGGTACAGCAGGGAAGGAAGGTTGCTGGTTCGTTGAAAGCAGTGATAAGAAACAGGGAGGTGAGCATGGAAGTGAAAAAGTTGTTACATGACAGTATTGTGATACCAACTCTGACATATGGAAATGAAGCTTGGACCCTGTTGGAAGGACAGAAGTCAAGAGTGAGAGCAGTGGAAATGAGTTATTTGAGAGGAGCATGTGGAGTCACATGGAGAGACAGACTAACAAATGAGGAAGTGAAGGAGCGTTGTGGTGTGGTTGAGGACGTGATGGGAAGCGTTAGGAGAAACACGTTAAGGTGGTTTGGGCATGTGGAGAGGATGGAGAGTGAAAGATTGACGAGGAGAGTGTATGTGAGTGAGGTGGAGGGGGCGAGAGGGAGGGGGAGGCCGAGGATGAGATGGAGGGATGGAGTGGAGAGGTATATGAGAGAGGGGGGTGTGAGTTGGGAGCGTGGTAGTGAAATGGCAGGGGACAGAGTGACATGGAGGCGATTTGTTTGTGGCCACCCCGTTCGGGATTGAGGCGTCTGGCAATAGATAGATAGATAGATAGATAATTGGTGCCAGCACTGAGCCCAGTGGAACTCCACTGTCCTTTTCTCTCCTTCTTGAGTTATTTCCCCTTAGTACTGTTCTCAGTTCCCTTTTTCTGAGAAAATCTTGCATCCAATAGCACAGATTACCTTAGATTCCTCCTTGATGGTACAGTTTCCATAAGTCTTTGGTTCAGTACTCTGTCGAATGCATTCTTGAAATCTAAATAGATACCATCTACCCATCCTTCTCTTTTCTGTAGTGTTTCTGCAACTCTATCATAGCAGCTTAATAGATTAGTCACACAAGATTTTCTAAAACAGAACTGTCTTACTGTTATCATATTGTATTTTTCAAGATGGTTTACCCAAGTTCTTCATATGAGCTTTTCTAGTAGCTTGCTTATAACTGGTCCTGAATACTGGTCTGTAGTTGAGTGGATTCTGTCTATTTCCTTTCTTGGATAGGGGAACAGTGTTTGCTTTCTTCCAAATATCAGGTAGTTTACCTTGACTGAAGGATGCCTTGAATATTAAATATATTGGTGTGCATATCTCTCCTGCACATTCATGTAGCACCCAGTCTGAAATTTCCTTAGGATCATTAGCCTTTCCTTTGTCTAATTTGTGCAACTCTTCTTGCACCTCTTGTTCTGATATTCGTATATCTGGTAATATGTGTGGGCATGTATTTTCCTTATCTCTCTTAAAATTACTTTCTTCTGTAAAGGCTGATTGGAATTTTTTATTAAGTACATCACAAGTATCATCTTCTTGGATATAGAATATCCCCTCATCCATGATGGACTGTATTTTATCTTTAACTTTGGTTTTGCTTCGGATGTAGCTGTAAAAAAGCTTCTGTTGATCACTATTATTAATTATAATGTCATCCTCAAACTGCCTTTGAAGCTTCTCTCCTTATCCATATATAATCATTTCTTGCCTGTTCATAGCTGTTATATGCCCTCTCACTATTGTCTTCTGTATCTATTCCACATTAAGTCTCTCTTCTGTTTTGATTTTTTACATTTTATATTAAACCATTTCTTTATCCTTATTTCTGTTACTTTGTGCTGAGGGGTATAATTTTGGACTCCTTTTTTCTTAACATTGACAGAATTTTCTATATATAACATTTATATCTTGTCCTCTAAGCTTCTTTCCACAGTTTATTTCGTAAGAAATACTTATTTAGGTCATGATAGTTGCCCTTGTTGTAGTTTAGGGTCTTCTTGTTACTTTCAGTACTGCAAACTCTATCATATGCAGTCCTGAAGTAGCAATTTAATACTCCATGGTTGCTTTTGCCAAGTGGAGATTGATACATTATGTAGCAGATATTATCTTGCCTAGTAAGTATAAGCTCTAATAATGATGGATCTTCTAGTCCTCTGTTTCTGGTGTTTTCCTTTTACATGTTGTGTTAGGAAAAACTCCTGTTTAAGATTGAGGAGCTCTTGATCACAACGGCTTTTGTAGCTTCTTACATCTAAAGTATTCCAGTTTCTTTTTGTAATGAAATCTCCGGTTAATATACTGTAATTCTTTCAGATTTCTCTTCCGTTCTATGTAGTAGGGCTCTTACACTCTGAATTGAACATTCTGCCATGTCTTCATATATGCCTCTTTCCGAAGTGTTTCTTTTGGTTGGCTTGTATAAATTTGCCACCATTATTTGCTCTCCAGATGTGTGGATCTCTACTGTAACTAATTCCACTTGTGGGGAAGCTGAGAAACCAGGGATGCCTTTTATAGTGAGATGAGGAGAGTGGTGGCTGAACAGGAAGCCGAAGATAGAGACGTTAATGAACAGTATGGAGCCCTTAAGAACAACCTCTTGAGAGTTACCGATGCAGTATGCGGTTGGACAAGAGGCCCACCAAGACATAAAGTAACTTGGTGGTGGGATGAGGGTGTAGAAGCCGCAGTTAAGGAGAAGAGAAGGCTTTTCCGGGAATGGAAGAAGGGTGGTAACAGGGAGGAGTACTTGGCTGCCAAGCGCAGGGCTAGAAGAGAGGTATACAGGGCGAAGTCTGAGTCACAGAGACTTTTACTTGATAATCTAAATCATGAAGGAAGGAAAAATATGGTTTTTAGGGTGGCAAATCAGGTGAAGAGAGATAATCGGGACATTGTAGGCGAGCAGTGTGTGAAGAATGATGAAGGAAGGGTAGTGGTAAACAGTGAGGATATTAAAGATGCATGGAGAGAGCATTATAGCCGGTTGTTGAATGAGGAGTTTGATTGGGATAGGGAAGGTTTGGAGCCAGCTGATCCAGTGTTTGGGCCTTGGCCTTTGATTGACGCTGCTACTGTGAGTGAGGCAGTAGGCAGGATGCAGGTGGGGAAGGCGGCAGGTGTGTCTGGGTTGACTGCTGAAATGTTGAAGGCCTCAGGAGATATTGGGGTGAGGTTAGTCACTGACCTGATAAATATGATTATATATGAGTGTGTGGTCCCAGATGATTGGCTGAAGAGTGTAATTGTAAATGTGTACAAAGGGAAGGGTGATGCCCTGGAAAGGGGAAATTACAGAGGTATAAAGCTCTTAGATCAGATAATGAAAGTAATGGAGAGAGTTCTAGAAGGTATGATTAGAGAAAGAGTGAATATCAGTGAGATGCAGTTTGGGTTTATGCCAGGCAGGGGGACCACTGATGCCATATTCATTGTTCGACAGCTTCAGGAAAAATATATTGGCAAGAAAAGGGAATTGTATTTTGTTTTTGTTGATTTGGAAAAGGCCTTTGACAGAGTCCCTAGAGAGGTGGTGAAGTGGGCAATGAGAAAGCTGGGGTTGGAAGAGTGGCTGGTTAGGGTGGTTATGGCCATGTACGTGGGTGCTCGCACCCAGGTAAGAGTGAATGGAGTTTTGAGTGATGAGTTTCCCGTGAATGTTGGTGTGCATCAGGGGTCAGTTTTGAGTCCCTTGTTGTTTATCATGGTGCTTGAAGCCCTCTCACGTGACTTCAGAGATGGACTCCCATGGGAGATGTTGTATGCTGATGATTTGGTGTTGATTGCTGAGAATGAAGGGGAGGCTGAGGAAAGATTTAAGAAGTGGAGAGATGGTATGGGGCACAAGGGCTTAAGGGTAAATGCAGATAAAACAAAAGTGATGATATCTAGGGTTGGTGGCGGTACAATCAGAGGAGAGGGAGAGTGGCCATGTGCAGTTTGCCACATGGGTGTGGGAAGTAATTCCATCTTGTGCAGTGTTTGTGATAAGTGGGTGCACAAGAGATGTAGTGGTATTAGAGGTAGACTGCGAGATAATGCTGATTTCATGTGTGCAGTGTGTCGGGGAGAGCAGGCGGAGATTGTTAGACGTGAGAGGGTTGAACTTGCAGGTGAGTCTCTTGAGTGTGTGGAGGAGCTTTGTTATTTGGGAGACATGTTATGTGCCGGAGGTGGGGCTGCAGTTAGCTCGGTTGCTAGAGTGAGAAGTGGTTGGAAGAAGTTCAGGGAGCTGTTGCCTCTCCTGACATTGAGAGGACTCTCCTTACGTGCTAAGGGGTCTTTGTATGCAGCATGTGTTAGGAGTGTGATGCTGTATGGTAGTGAGACCTGGGCAGTAAAGGAAGAAGATATTCGCAGGTTTAAACGTACAGAAATGACAATGATTAGGTGGATGTGCAGTGCATCCCTGTGTGCAAGGCCTTGGGGGGCTGGGTTTACGATAGAAGAGTTGAGAGGTAGGATGGGACTGGAGTGTATTGGTGTTGTGATGAGGAGAGGTAGGCTGAGGTGGTTTGGACATGTGGAGAGGATGGGGGAGGATAATTGGGTACAGAGGGTGAGAAGTGTTAATATTGGGGGAGGGGTTGGGAGGGGTAGACCGAGAAAGACATGGGACGAGGTCATTAAATGTGACTTAAGGGTTAAGGGACTGAATAGGGAGGCTGCCAGGGATCGAGCAGCGTGGAGAGCCGCCATTAGGTGACCAAGGCCGACACATGCAAGCGTGTTGGAGCCTTCAAAAACGAAACATTAATAGCATAACTCCCTTTTTTTTTTTCAAATTTCTTTCTCTTCTCCATATATTGTATTCCCAAGTTTTGGGTGTTGTTTGATGTTCTTGGGATTAATTTTGTTTCATTTAGGCAAATAATATGTTCCTCTTCTTTGGTATAGTCTTTTATCTCTAATACTGTAATTGGATACCATTCCATCTACATTTGAGTACATCATCTTAATTATGTTGTTTACATATCTGACCTAGTTTGAGTCTACTATCTTCCTTTTTTTTTTTTTTTTAACTTTCTTACTTGTAGCCCAACTACTTAGTAAAAAATAAAAAATTACTCCTCTCTTCTTCTGATCTTTCTTCATTTTTTGTTTTATCTTCATCCCTCTTCTCCTTTAGTAATCCCCATTCCTTGTGTGTGTTTGTGTGTGTGTGTGTGTGTGTGTGTGTAAGGTATAAGGAGAAGGTGAGCTTGGTGCTCTTTGAGGGTGGTGTGATGTGGGTAGTGTAGGAATGAAGATGGTGGTGTTTTGCGGGTGGTTTGATGTGAATGTGAAAAAAGTGTGGCCAGTGGGGTTGTGAAGGTGGTGTGGTGTTGTGTGGGTGGCATGCTGTAATGACGGTGTGGTTTCTTTGGGAGGGTGATGTGATGTAAATGTGCTTGCAGTCATGTAGGTATGAGGTCAGTGTGATGGGGTTGTGCTTGTGTGATTTGGTTGTGCAGGTGTAATGTGACTGAGCAATGAAGGTGGATAGTTGGTGTAGCTTGGATATTAGGTTTTGTGTGTGTGTGTGTTCAGTTCAGTTCAGTTCAATTTAGTTGTAGATTTGGGGTACAGGTTGACATTAAAAAATCCGGCAACCTCCGGACCTGAGGAGTGCCGGATTTTCAAAAATGTCGGATTTTTTATGGTTATTTATGCTTTATGTATTTAACAGAAAATTACTACCTGTACTACTTGTTTTTTAATATCATACACTGTTGAGGAGCCAATGTCATATGTTTCACAAATGATTCGCACAGACATGCTGCTATTAAGTTTTTTTTAGCATTTCCACTTTCTCTGTGATCGACAACGCACGATGTTTACGTTTTACGCCACCTCTTTTCTTTGCTGAATCCATAATGGGGCTATACAGCAGCAAATAAATGATTAAATGAGAAGGAATGAGCAGGAATGCCTGTTAGCAGGTGCAAGCAAGACCCAACAGCTAATTCTGGAGTACAGCGCCATCAAAACATAAACGGCGCCTCCAGAAAACAGTGGCGCGCCAACACGGTAAATTTGAAAATGCGCTCCGAAATCTGTGCCGGAAATCTGAAGGAACCGGATTTTTGATGGCCGGATTTTTTAATGTCAACCTGTATTGCCTTTTCTGCTGCAGCCCTATTTCTCTTCAGTTTCATTCTTTTCCCTCTAAGTAGGCTGTTCCCTTGACCACTGAGCTCCTTTTTTCTTTTTTCTGCTTTTTCCCCAAAATTATTTATTACAAATTTTGCTGCTTCTAATCCATTTAACGTTTCCCACCTAAATAATGTGTTTCCTTTAAATTCACTTTTGTCCTTGATTTTTTTTTTTTTAATTGTTATACTGTACTTTATTCTTATGCCCTGATATTCTTTGCACTCCAACAAAAATGTTTTACGTTTTCTATTTCCCCTTCGCAGAACGGGCAGTCAGTATGTACTGCGTGCCTCTTTACATCCCGTAAGATTAACGTATTTGTTCTTCCCTTAAAAATGATTAAAGAAGCCATGGTGTTATTACATAAACTTTGTCTACTTTTCCCATTTTACCCATCCACCTTCTGTAGATTGTTATACTTTCCGTACGCTAGAATTCTTGTCTCTATTTCTCTGTGCCTTTTTTTTTTTTTTTTTTTTTTTATCTTTTCAATTAGTTTTTTTTTTCTATTTTCCATCTGTTGAAAGCTGCTTTTAATTCTTTGTAAGTATCGTTTACTTTCTCCCATCCATTTATGTTTATCTTCCTCCATACTAATTTTTAATAATCTTTTAACCAGCTCATTTCTTCCATTCCATAGTATCCCTTGTATATATGTGAGCCTTGTCATTATTTTTGTCTCCATCACTGAAGCTCCCATTTCTCCCCTAAGACATGCAAGAGGTGTTCGTGCAGATCCTCCTAAGATTGCTCTATACACAGAATTTTGTTTCCTTTGCAACTTAGGCCTACTTATTTCTTGTTTGTTGAAATGCACTATACCTGGTACTTGCTCCATGCAGAAGAGATGGTAGTGCTACGCCTTTCCAATATGTTTTCCCAAAATTAATTTATTTCAACTCCTTGCTATTTTGCAGTATGATAAATTTGCCAATCTTTGTGCTTTCTTTATCATTTCTTTTTTTGTGCTCCTTGAAACAGTTCCCTGAGTAAATGCAGATAAAACAAGGGTGATGATATCTAGGGTTGGTGGCGGTACAATCAGAGGAGAGGGAGAGTGGCCATGTGCAGTTTGCCACAAGGGTGTGGGAAGTAATTCCATCTTGTGTAGTGTTTGTGATAAATGTGTGCACAAGAGATGTAGTGGTATTAGAGGTAGACTGCGAGATGATGCTGATTTCATGTGTGCGGCATGTCGGGGAGAGCAGGTGGAGATTGTTAGGCATGAGAGGGTTGAACTTGCAGGTGAGTCTCTTGAGTGTGTGGAGGAGTTTTGTTATTTGGGAGACATGTTATGTGCCGGAGGTGGGGCTGGAGTCAGCTCTGTTGCTAGGGTGAGAAGTGGTTGGAAGAAGTTCAGGGAACTGTTGCCTCTCCTGACATTGAGAGGACTCTCCTTACGTGCTAAGGGGTCTTTGTATGCAGCATGTGTTGGAAGTGTGATGTTGTGTGGTGGTGGGACCTGGGCAGTAAAGGAAGAGGATATTCGTAGGTTTAAACGTACAGAAATGACAATGATTAGGTGGATGTGCAGTGCGTCCCTGCATGCAAGGCCTGGGGGGGGGGGTTTACGATGGAAGAGTTGAGAGGTAGGATGGGACTGGAGTGTATTGGTGTTGTGATGAGGAGAGGTTGGCTGAGGTGGTTTGGACATGTGGAGAGGATGGGGGATGATAATTGGGTATAGAGGGTGATAGTTGTTAATATTGGGGGAGGGGTAGACCGAGAAAGACATGGGACGAGGTCATTAAGTGTGACTTAAGGGTTAAGGGACTGAACAGGGAGGCTGCCAGGGATCGAGCAGCGTGGAGAGCCGCCATTAGGTGACCAAGGCCGACGCATGCAAGCATGTTGGAGCCTTCAAAAACGAAACGAAACGAATTACTTTATCATATCCACCACCTCGATAGGCTACCTTCAATTCTTCGTTTATTTTCTTTGTTATTAAAAATCATGAACTTGCTCTTCTCCAAGGTGATCTTAAACCACACTCCTGGGGGTGGATACTCGAAATGACTTACAATATTGTATCTCGCCGAGTTGGTTGTAACTTGATGTAAACATTGTAAGCTCCCATTGTAAGTTTGTACAGCGTATAACAAAGCCTGGGGGCCGCCATATTGACATGGAGGCGATTTGTTTGTGGCCACCCCGTTCGGGATTGAGGCGTCTGGCAATAGATAGATAGAACTTACAGATGGTTCTTACAAGGCATACTCTAAACATTGTAGCGGCCATATTTGTTTGTATCTCGGATTGTAACTTACAGCAGGGTCGGAGGAGCTGTAAGTCCCCTACGTGGAAGTTGTTGACACTGGTGCTGGCCCTCCTCAGTTTTATCAAAGCAATTCACAGGATTATATTGGTAAGTTAATGTGTTTATGCACTTCCAAACGACATTTTATAGCAGCAAGTGTTTGAGAGAGACATCAGAATTGCTTTTAGTGTTATTAGTGAGCAAAAAAACCATAGTGAGAGGTGGGGACCCACAGCATGTAGTCTTGGAGTGTTGATGATAATGAAAGAGAAGAAATAGTGTATGATATCGAAAAAGAGAAAATGATAAGAGGTGAAATACAAAAGAGAAGAGAATTAACCTAACCTAACCTAACCTAATCTAATGACCTTTCCTTTGGTGAAGACGAAAGAAATTCCATTCCGGGCTTAAACTTCAATAAAACCTGTATATTTTTAAGATAATTCAATAAAAGATCCAAAATAAGTTTTAAATGACAAACTCAAAAACAAAAAATGTCATTAAAATTTTATTTTCATTAACCAGACCTAAGTAATGATCCAATACCACAATACAGGAGCAAAATTAAAGCTCCAAATAAAACCGTAAGTGAAAACATGAAAAATTTGCATTTGAAAAAAAAAAAAACATTAACCTAACCTTTAGTAACCTAGCCTAACCAAAGGTAAAGGACACTGATCGATGAAAGGACTCTGTAGTATGGGCAAAACGATGTGTGCTGGATACCGTTTAGGTTGAGAGTGGATCTGCATAGGTAGATGTGGGAAATATTTTCTCCCTTAAAGGTGCTATTTTCTTTCTCAGGAGAGAGGTGATTCAAAGGCACTGAGAGTGATACTACAGAGAAGATGGAGCTTGTGGCCGCCTTTTGCTTTTATTGTAACAGTAGGTGTGATTCTTCCCAAAATCACGTCCTTCCTCTTCTCCACCTCCCATATTAACACCATCACCTCATCATCAGTGAAATTGGGTCCCCTTTTCTTTGAAGCTGGCTCTGTTGCTGTGCCGATAGGCTCCATCTTCCTTCTTGTCTTGTTTGCGGGTATAATCTGCTGCATCACTGGCTCAGTTACATGACCCGTCGTTCACGTAACTTACGTGAGCTTCGAGTATCCAGGCCCTGACTGGCTTCCTGTAGTAGTACTTTTAGATTACTCTTTGCTTCTGTGCTTTCTGACAACTGAAGGCCGTCGTCGGCAGGGAAAATAGTATTTATATGCATATCTTGGTCTCTGTATTTATATGTTTTTTCTAGTTTTTCTGTTATGCCAAAAGTTATTAATTTAAACAAGTTGTTGAGCAAGTACACCCCTGCCTTATTCCATTTGTTACACTTAATTCTTTATCGTTTTCTTTACACACTTATTTTCGTTTTGTCTCCTGTATATGTGTTAATAATGCATTTAATTATGTTGGGGTGTACTTTGTAATTTTTCAGTGCTGCTATAAGCTGTTCTCTCTTTATTGAATTGTACGCTTTACTAAAATCCACTGCAGCTACTACCAACTGCATCCCCTCTGAGATCATCCTTCTTATACAATGGTGTAATATGAATAAGTTGTCTTCCTGCTGTGAAACCTATCTGTTCTTTTTCTTCATTTATTTTTGTTTTTCATTTTTTTTTTTTTAAATATGAATATTTTATATGAGATACTGACGAGGGAAGAATGTGAGTGAGGTGGAGGGGGGAGAGGAGAGGGAAGGGGAAGCCAAGGATGAGATGGAGGGATGGAGTGGAGAGGTATATGAGAGAGGGAGATGTGAGCTGGGACCAAGGCAGTGAAATGGCGGGGGACAGGGCGACATGGAGGCGATTTGTTTGTGGCCACTCCTTACGGGATTAAGGGGTACCCGTCTAGCAACAAACTCTCATCCCCTTTCTGTCCAACTCTCTAATGCAAGAGTTAACCGTTACTCCCAGTCCTTCATTTATGCAACTGGTCAACTCTGGAACTGTCTCTCTCTGTCTATTCCCTACTTCATATGATCTCCAATCTTTCAAACGCAGTGTCCAGGCATCTCGAAATGAATGGATCTTGAATTTGGCTCTCTTTTGTATTGTTTTTACATTTTCTTGGAAGGAACAGTATGCAGGCCTGTGACCTTTGGTTCCTTCTTCGTTGCATTAAAAAAAAAAAAAATAGGTAGGTATTGGTTAAAGAGATCGGTCTTTAAGTCCTTTGGTTGTGGATAGCCTGTGTCACTTTGAGAATCATTACAGTCCTAGACTCTTTAAAACCCTTTGGTATGTCTGAGGTTTCCAACCCTTCATTTGGGCATCTTGTTAATGTGTTCACTCCCACATTACTCTCTTAAGTATCTTGCAGAATTCTGGCTTTAATTTGTCTGTACTGGATGCTTTCTATCTGTCTGTTACCAGACGCCTTAATTCCTTAAGGGGTTGTGGCCACAAACAAATTGTCTCCATGTCTCCTTGTCCCCTGCCATTTCACTGCCCTTCTCCCAGCTCATCCCCCCCCCCCTCCTGTCATATACCTCTGCATTCCAACCCTCCATCTCATCCTTGGCCTCCCCATCCACCTCACTCACATACACTCCCCTTGTCAGTCTCTCGCTCTCCATCCTCTCCACATGGCTAAACCACATAATTGTGTTTTTCCTATTGCTTCCTGTCACATCGACATCCACGCCACAAAGCACTTTCACTTCCTTATTTGTCGGTCTGTCTCTCCATGTGACTTCACATAATCCTCTCAAATAACTCATTTCCACTGTTCTTACTCTCGACTTGTGTTCCTCCAACAAGGTCCAAACTTCACATCCATACTTTAGAGTTTGTATCACAATACTGTCATGCAGTAACTTTTTCATTTCTTTGCTTCTTTCAGTGCGTTGAGAGAACCAGCAACCTTTCTTCCTCGTACCTTTTCAAGCACTTAACCTTCCATTCTTATTCATCACACTACCCAAGTACTTAAATGCACTCATATTTTCCTTTTCCTCCTCATCCAGCCTCACTGTACATTCAGTAACTTCACTTCTCTCATGGACCATAACTTTACTCTTCCCTACATTCACGTTTAGATTCTGTTTCGTACACACTCTCTCAAATTCATTCACCAAGCCTTCCAGCGCCCCTTTGTCTTCACTTAACAACACAGTAATCATCTGCAAACACCAGTACAGGGAGTTTCCAAACACTGCCTTGTCTCATTACGGCCGCTTCAACATTTACTGCCTTACCATGTTTCTCTTTTATAACCCCATCCATATACAGATTGAACAGCCGTGGAGGCATGACACATCCCTGTTTCAATCCAACTTTCAAAAAGAAAAATTCACTCAGTTCACTGTCCACACACCCTGCAGCCTTAGCACCCTCATACACACTCTTAACCACCTTCAACAACTTCACATTTACTCCATATATTCTTAATACTTAACACAATCCTCGTCCATCCACTCTGTCATATGCTTTCTTCAGATCCTTGAAGGCTGCATACAACTTCTTGCCCTTCTCTAGAAACTTTTCCACTAAAGACCTAAGAATGAATATCTGATCTGCACAACCTCTTCCCTTCCTGAAATTTCCCTGTTTCTCACCAACTTATTCCTCTGTTATTTCCCCAGCTTTGTCAGTAAGTATCCTACCATATACTTTTCCATTACACTAAGAAGACGAATGCCCCTATGATTGCCAGACATTTCTCTATCCCCTTTTCCTTGATATAGGGGAATAGTTATACCTGATTTCCAGTCCTCTGGGATTTTACCTTTCTCCCAGGCCAATCAGCACATCCTCCACATCCATTCTACTGCTGTTTCTCCCCCATGCTTCAACATTTCACCACACACTCCACCAATTCCTAGGGCTTTCTCCATTTTGACTTTCTTCATTGCTTCCACAACTTCCATCCTACTGATTTCTTCCTCTCCCATCCCTCCTTCTCCCAGCCACTTATACTCGCATTACTTTCATTCTCTGTGTTCAACAGTTCTTTAAAGTGTTCTCTCCATCTCCTTTTTTCTACCTTCTCCACTAGTAATCTACCATTTTTATCTTTCACTCACCAACTAACTTCTTTAACACTCTGTCTAACTCTCATTACCTCTTTCCAGAACATTTTCTTACATTCCTTCCTTTTTACACTCCCCCATGCTTCAACATTTCACTACACACTCCACCAGTTCCTAGGGTTTTCTCCATTTTGACTTTCTTCATTGCTTCCACAACTTCCATCCTACTGATTTCTTCCTCTCACATCCCTCCTTCTCCCAGCCACTTATACTCGCATTACTTTCATTCACTGTGTTCAACAATTCTTTAAAGTGTTCTCTCCATCTGCTCCTTTTTTCAACCTTCTCCACTAGTAATCTACCATTTTTATCTTTCACTCCCCAACTAACTTCTTTAACACCCTGTCTAACTCTCATTACCTCTTTCCAGAACATTTTCTTACATTCCCTCCTTTTTACACTCAAAATCCTTCCAAATTCCTCATCCACTTTCTTCTTACTCATTTTTCCACCTCTCACTTCCTCTCTTAATATAACTCTGTCTTCTGTCACTCAACTTCCTCCACATCCTTGTTTCTCATCCACTCACTATATGCTTTCTTTTGTGCCACAGCCTGTCTCACCTCTTCATTCCACCATGCTGTTTCTTGCACCCCCTTTCATCTTCTCTTCATCCAACACACCACCTCACATACTGCACAGATTTCTTCTGTGAATATCTTGCACACTCCTTCCACATCCCCTATACAGGAATTAAGTGAACATAGGGACATGACTGGAAGGATGGAAAACAGCATAGGGAGGATGGGAGACTATATGATAAGAGAGAGAAAAAAATAAGCTTGGGTAAATTAAGGAATGGGAAAGCCGGGCGGGGGTTTGTAATAGCCAATATCCTCTTCAGACACAAAATGATCCACAGGTATACGTGGCGAGTGATGAGAAGGGTGGGTGGTGAACTGCATGAACGGTAGTCAATAACTGATTATGTGTGTGTGGAAGATAGAATGAGACGGTGTGTAATGGATGAAAGAGCATATAGAGGTTGGGGGAGTGGACTTTCTGACCACCACTTGGTGATGGTGAAAGTCAAGGTTGAAATGAAGTGGAGGAATGGAAGACGGGAAGGACAGGAAGAAGTAGTTCTTACAAGGATGGTAGAAAGGTTACAAGAGGATGGAAAAAATGCAGAATATAAGAGAGAAGTGGAGGAGCGATTGGGTAAATATGATTTGGAGCAGACGGTACACTGATCTGCATTTCTCTATTTAACTGAACCTTCACTGTGTTCTTGTTTGTGTTTCTTATGGACTGCACAAATGTATCCTCATTCCAGACATCTTTACTTTTATTTCTGAGTTTTATAGATTTTATCCCAATATTTTACCAGTTCTTCCTTTACCTCCTTTTCTGCCAGTTTTTCTTTATTAACATTATAAAGCTTTAGAGTGGAGAGGTATATGAGAGAGGGGGGTGCGAGTTGGGAGCGTGGTAGTGAAATGGCAGGGGACAGAGTGACATGGAGGCGATTTTTTTGTGGCCACCCCGTTCAGGATTGAGGCGTCTGGCAATAGATAGATAGATAGATAAAGCTTTAGATTTTTTCTTTCTTTTATCTCTTTTCTTTTTAGCATATGTTTCCAGAATTTTCGTTTCGGTTTATACCTGATCTTATTTCTTTAGTTGTCTTTTCCTCATGTTTGGTCAATTCTCTTCATATCAATATTTGCACTTTTTCTTTCTGTTCCAAATACTTATTGTGTGATCGATCTTTCTTGTCTGTGCCCCCTAGCTTTTCCCTAGCTTTCTTTTTTCCTCTGTTTAATCGTTTTCTTTCCTTCATCTCACGTTTTATTTCATGTGTCATCCATGGTGTCTCTCTCTCTATCCTTTCATATTTTTTTTACTTTCTTAGTTTATTTATTGCTACTTTCTTCATTTCTTTTCCAAAATTTCCATGTTTTTATATACCCTTAGATTTTTCCCTGTATCTCTTTGAGATAACACTTCTGCGATTTTCCATCTTTATTGTAGTACAGTAATTCCTCTGAAATATCTTTCCTTCTTATTTCCCTTTATAACTGTTTCATGCAGATTGTGGTCTGATATGTCCATATTTTCTCTCTCCTCTTCAATATTCATTTCAGTATACCTACTATACATCTTTTGATTTACTAATGCAAAGTCAGTAGTGCTTTTTATGTCATTCTTTTCCCATGTATGTACTCCATTGCAGTTCTGGTCATTGTTTAAAAGTATCATATTAATCTTTTCCATCCACCCCAGTATTATTTCTCCTCCCCCACCCAGTTTATGATTTCCTATAAATCCTACATGCCCATTGAAGTCCCCTATCACCATTGTGGGCTCATATTTCCATTCTATGTTTCTTTCTATCTCCATTTCCAGTTTTTCCCTTCTTTCCGTGTCCTCTTTTTTATTTCCACTGGGCATGTATACCACAGTTATCTTAAAACTATAGCTACTTAATCTACATGAAGCACCTTTTGCACCTCGCTTGTGAATTTTAAACCCTTATCATTGATCCTTTTTTTATCCATTTTGTCCCTCATGCTTTGTATGTAACTGAAATTATCCCTTACTTTTACTTTGTCATCTTTTAGCTGTGTTTCAACTCGGCATATCATTATTTCTTCATTCTCAATCGGTCTTTCTACCTCACCAGTTTCTATTTTCGTATACCTTTGTTTGTTTAAACTCTTCACTTTTATTCAACCTTTTATACACTCTTCATCTCTTCTCACTTGTCACTGTTCTCCTCCTCTTACTCCCTCATCCTTTTTTACAATTTTTTTCATGTCTGGGACTCTTCTCAACCAGTTTCATTCTTAGGATTCTGTTCTCTTCTCTTCCATTTTTAATAGATCAGAGCATATTCCCTTCTGCTTCCATTCTTCGTTCCTTTCATACTTCAGCTTATTTGCCTTTGAAATTATCAACAACTTCATTTTCTCTTCTTCTACAATTATCTGTGTTGGCCTATTCTTACCTTCCACTCTTGCCCAGTCTTACTGCTTTTACTAAATTTGGATCATCTATTCTCAGACTTTCCTTTGTTATTTTCTCAGAATTTTCCATATCATATTTCTCTCTTTCCTCACCTCCCTCCTTTACAAATTCTTTAAGGTTAAAAATAATCAGATTATTCTTCCTCATGATTTTTTCCTCTCTCTCCTTTACTTCCTCTGTTACTTTCTACAGCTTTTTCTACAATTTTTTTCAGTGTGTACTTCCATTCTCTATTACCTGTATGCACATGATATGTCTTCTATTTCCTGTACCCTTTTTTCTAGAGTTTTGTTTTCCTACTTCAGTTCATTTAGTTCCTCATTTATTCCTCTGCTCTCTTCCTTCATCATTCTGTTCTCTTCCTTCAGCCCTTTTATCTCTACTAAGTGTCTCCTATCCTTTGGGTTACATTTTTTACAAAACCATAACATACTTCCACTTTTCAGAATCTTATCTTACAGGTTTTTGCTTACCCCATCACAGCCTATGTGGAACCAAACCTGGCATCCATCACAAAGCATAGCCGCATCCTCCTGTACTACTCTGCACTGACACCTTCCGCACTCGTCCGCTCACTTCTCCTCATCCTCACATTTCTTGCACAATTTCTTCATATTGTCTCCCTGAAGGCTCCACATCCACTACATCTTATGTTCTTTCCACCCCTGCTCTTTCTCGTATCTAGTTCAGCCATATTGCTGTCACTTGGTGCATGCTATTTGACAAAGCTCTGTGTGTGTGTGTGTGTGTGTGTGTGTGTGTGTGTGTGAGTGAGGGAGGGGGAGATGATGTGGTATTAATGTGAAGGTTTGGTGTAGGTTTGAAGACAGTACGGTGAGAATGAGAGAAAAGTGTGATACGGCTTGTGTGTGTGTGTGTGTTTTGGTTCGGTTGCGATGATTTGTGTAGTAAAGGTGGTGCAATGTATGTTAGGGTGATGGTGGTCTGAGGATAGTTTAGTGAAGCACGGAATATGGTGTGTTATAGGTATAAAAGTGATTTGTGTGTTGTGAAGCAGGCAGTGTTGTGAGGGGAGTGTGGTGTGGTTTTGAGAGTAGTGTTGTGTGACTGACGAATTGTGATGTATGGTTTGGTTGGGACGATTGTATGTTTGGTTGTTGTGATGAATAGTTTGTTTGGTGGAGTTGGCTTTGATGATGGTGTGGTTTGGGTGTGACAGTGGTGTGGTCTGTGTGAGAGGGTGGTGTGGTTTGTGTATGTGTGGAGTGGTTTTTGTGTGTGTGTGTGGTCTGGTATGTGTGCACATGGCATGGTTTGTGTGTGTGTGTGTGTGGTGTGGTTTGTGTGAAAGGGTGTTGGTTTTTGTGTGTCAGGGTGGTGTTATAGGTCTGAAGGTGGTGTGGTGTGGATGTGAGGGTGTGGTGTGGGTGTGAAGGGTGTGGTGTATGTCTGAAAGGGTGTGGGTGTGAGAGTGAAATGGCTTGAAGTTGTAAGGGTGATGTAGTGTGTTAGTGGAGACACTTTGGTGAAGATTTGAGGGGTATTGTGGTGGGGATTAAGCAGTGAGATGGAGATGAGGGTAATTTAGTTTTGGTTTATTGTTTTTGTGGTGTCGTTTGGATGTGTGTGGTTGATATAGCGTTGGAGTGTGACTGATATAATAGGGTGAAATTTGATGGGTTGTGTAAGGGTGAAGATGGAGGTTTTGTTTGGATGTGAAGACAGAATAATATGAGTGATTTGATGTAGGCATGAGGGTAGTGTGTTGTGGTGTGGTGTGTGTGTGGCTATTAATATTGTGTGATCTAGTTATCTGAGTGTGTAGTTGTGAGGGTGGTGCGGTGATGTGAGGGTGGTTTTGTGTCGGGGAATGACATGCTTAGAAATCTTGACAGTCGACCCAATAGAAATTTCACTGACCACCTCAAATACCACAGGCTAAAAATAAAGACAGCTTCATATTGATAATTATATTACAAGAAAAATTACGATAACAGATATACACAAAACAAACTCAGATACAATACACGCCACTTAAGCTGCCGTCACACTAGGACAAAACTGGCTAACATGCGAGCCAGTTTTGCGAGCCTTTAGCCAAACTGACTCACGGTGAGTGAGATTTCACTTGCGAGGCGAAATGGATAACAGTTTTCGCTCACAGCTTGTTGGTGGGATTGGAACTCAAATGAGCCTATGTTAATTTTGTAATCGGTGAGGAAATATTCTGTTATTCATAGAAGGAAACTTAAACTAAATTTGTTAAGTAAATACAATTTAATTCTTGTGGTTTTTATTCATTTTTATTTTTTTTCTTGTAACCTGAAATAAATATTCGGACACTCAGGTGACCAGCCGTGGAGGCTGTCTGCTTTGTCTTCAAACAACAAGTAGAAATCAGATTTCGATATGGATCCTGCAGCAAGGAAAACACTAGTAGACTGCTTTGTGGCTCTGGAGTTGCTAAAGTACGTGAAGCGGTTACAGAAACTGAGGAAAAGGGAGTGGGTACTCCGTGGTGGTTTGTTTACAAATGCCCACGGGGCGCCAAGGCAGACGACGCTGTTAGCCGTTTCGGCTCGCAAGAACATACGAGTGTGATGGACACTCGACTCTGCTAGCCGTTTTGCCTCGCAAAAGCTGCTCGCATGTTAGCCACTTTTGGTCCAGTGTGACGGCAGCTTTACACTCATGGGTTCACAGACTTTGTCGCACATTTCACCAGCAGCATTAATAGTACAGAACCATACAAATCCAGGAAAGCAGCACAACACAGAAATATTTTCATGTAACAATTCACAGAAAACTCAGATGATTCTGTTAGTGAAGAGTTGATCTCCAAAGGTTACGTTCCTCTCCTTCCATCTTGTAACGGTAGAAACACACTAGTTTTTCAAACATCATACCACAGAGCAGAGCAAATACCAGGTAGATGCTGACCAGTAGTAGGAGTCCAAGAAGCTCACTAGTATGCCCAGGTTGCCGACTTCCAGTTGCCACGTTTTGGCAAATGTCAGTTCAGCTAGACCTGACCATCGGGACTTCAGCTTCCACGTAGCATAGATCTGGACCATACAGGTGGAGTCTAGAATTATGCCTCCAGAGCTCTGGCGGTGCCACAGTACAGCACGGCAATGAAAAACTGCAAAAAAAAAAGAGCAGAGTAATGTTAAAATCTTTTAAATTGTCACATGAATTAAGTTAACCCCTACAGTGTGACAGACTTTCCAGAAGGACCGTGAAGGTGGCTGCAATGGCCCTTCCAGAAGATCATGGGAATTTTCTTATTTTGTGCAATTAATTATTCCCACTTGTCTTGATTATGCTTGATTACTGGGTCATCAAGCATAATCCCCCCTCAGCCAGCCTGCAGTGTTACACAACTTTGTAACCCAATGACCGCCATGGAGTCACAATGTTGCCCTGTTTCTCCCAAGTACTCCCCTTTTCACCCTGCCCAGCTTGGTGGGAAGTGTGTCCAACGACCTAAGTGGTGACACTTACCACCTAGTGACACCTGTGACAACAATTTCAAAGGGGAGATGAAAGCGAGATGAGAAAAAAGGCTACAATTGGAGCACATGAACCTGCCTCTGCATACCCCCACCCCCCTTCTATCAACTTTCTTCCTTTATCTGTTTCTTATGGAACAAATTTTCCCCATGGACCAGTTTTCTTCTATTTCCTCCCATGGACCAGTTTTGTCCCATGTTCCTATTTTTTCCCATGGACCTATTTTCTTCCATGGATGTATTGTCTTCTTTGTGGCTTTTTCTCCCATGGACCTGTTTTCCCTTTGGCCCTATATTCCCCCAAGGACTTGTATGCCATGGACCTAAGTATCCCCATGGGCCTATATTTGGAAAGGACTTTTTCCTCCATGGATATCATTTTCCACAAATAACCTATTTTCCCCCATGGGAACACCCTGAATCCCCACATGGGCTTACTATGTCCCATGGATCTTTGTCATTCACTGAACTATTTCATTCATTAATCTTTATTATCCATGGTCCTGTTTCATCCTTGGACCTTTTTACTTGTCCCCGCCCTGGAGGGACTCGGGGACGGGCATTGTTTTTACTTGGTTTGTATGTTTTTGTTTGTTCGTTTGTTAACAAATTCACGTGAAAACTACTGGTGCAATTTTGACTAAAATTACAGGGCTGGTGGGCTATGACTCTCTGATCACCTGATTAAATTTTGGGCCCAGTTGGGCCAAGGCCGTGGCTGTTGGGCCAACAAAATTTAAAAAAAAAAAAAAAAAAAAAAAAATCGTTCGTTTGCTATAAGTCTTTTTAAATCCATCATATCGACATGAAACCAAAACCCAAGGGTGCATCTTTCAAATCTGCATCTTATAAAATCCCTCATTCCATCAGAGGGAGTCACCTTCCAGTTAGCAGTAGAGGGGGCAGTGTCAAGTGGGTTGGGCCAAAAATTTCAAATGGGCTTAAAATCAGTTTTCACCTGATTTACTCCAAATTTGGTATGTGACATCTTTGGCTAGATATCCCGTTGTGTTTATACGTCAGCACTAAAATGACTGCCGGGGACGGGTTTGCTGTGCCTTGACACCGCTTCTTGCTTACCTACTGGATCTGGCCTATTAATATTCTCCCAGGAGCCTATTCCATCCAGGACCCACTTACCTTACATTCCTAATATCCTGATATCTAACAGAGCTGTTCCCACCCCCACCAATTTACCCACCAACCCATATACATTCCCATTTACCCAATGTAATAAGGCTGTCTTCTGTCTTGTCCTCCTGAAAGCTGCCCTCCCACCCCTCCCACGAAGCTCACTCTCCTTCCCTGCCCTGCCCTGTCTTACTCTACCCTGCCCTACCTTGCCCCACTCATCCCTGCCCTGCCCCGCCCTGCCCTATCCCTCCCCCCTACCCCCCCCCCCCCCCCCCCCCCCCCCCCCCCCCCCCCC
>JAGKTI010008540.1:7532-33346 GCA_018397915.1 Birgus latro
AGAGAGAGAAAGTGTGTGTGTGTGTGTGTGTGTGTGTGTGTGTGTGTGTCCAAACATCCTTGAGAAAGAGAGAGAGAACTAACAATAATCCTCCCCAAACCCCACTCTGTACCAACCAGCAGTGCATTCCTAAGTGTAGCCACCAGTGTCGGTAGAGATAACATAGACCTTATCACTCGAGGAACTGATAAGGGAGTGAACAGCACCACTGATAAGACCACCATACTCGCCATAACATCTTGGGAGGAGAGAAAAAGACAAATAGAAGGAGATAGAGTCGTTAGTTCATTCATTTCAACTAGACGTGAATTTTGCTCCTCTCGTTGCTTATTCCCCGCAGCTCAGTGGCAGAATAAGACGAAATTATAACTCTACATCATTTCCACAGCACTTCGTGACTAGCACTGTACAGGATTCTAGTGTTTATCTAGTTACTGCTCAGCAACCATGAAAGGCTAATGAGATGTCACTTTTATGCCTAGTAAAAACAGAGTACCGGTATAGGACACAAATATGAGATATGAATAAACTAAGATGAAGGGTAACGATGGATTTGGAAGAAATTGGTTTGCTGATACCAAAATATATCAAAATTTATTATGAGAAGGAACAATGGAATGGGAGAGGAGTTTAGTGCGTCAGACAACATGAATGAAACGTAATCAAAGACTGGAACAGGAATGAATGAGTATGTTATGTCTTATGACGAGAGGAGGCTTTTACCTGACGGAAATGGACAACTCCTACAACTTGAATACAAAGTTGTGGTTGGATGAAATTCAATAAGTTTAGTAATAAGGTACAAAAGAGACTCCTTGATTACTACCCAAATCGATCTTCCAGTCTGACTAATGAGCTGAAAGAGGTTGGGGATTTTTGTTGGATCTGAGGAAACACGCTATACTAAGAAGAATACGAGACATTAATAAAACAGGATAGCAGGTAAGACTGGAACAGGAAGAAATGGGTATATTAACAGGACCACCATGTCATAATATCTTATGAGTTGAGTGTAAATGATGGAATGGGATGGGATAGGGATAAAAAGGAAAGGAATGGGAGACAGGAAGTATGGGTACCATATGTAACATAGAAACATGTAAAAAAAAAAAAAAATACCGGTACCTTAGTTACTGGGAAAAGAAAGCAACAAATGGGAAAAGAACAAAGTATGATTAGCCCAAAGACTTAAATATCTTGCACCTAAAGTAGGCTACTAGTGAGTGATATGGAAAGCAGTAGTATAGTAAAGACCTGACAGCAATAGGCCCTATGCGAAGTTTTACAACTAAAATTACAATGCCATCCCTTCCCTCTGATGACACATAGCCTACCGTAAGCACTAAAATTCTCATACCGTACTTGCTACCGTACTAGATTGTTTACTTGCAACATAGCTATGGGGTTAATGTAGGTTATGTCTTACCCCTAAAAAAAAAATATATATATTCTATGGGGAATTAAATCATCTGGGGTTTTGAAGACCACAATACAGAGTGGTTCATATATAACACTCCCATTCAGCTAGGTGATTTCTCATGTGTTGTAAGGATGGCTCATTCGGTGTTTTCAGAGTCTGTGCCAAGTCATTTATTCATTTCCTACTCCCACCAACACACCCACACCCACACCAGCAGACTGAGCCATCCCCACAACACATATGATACCACCATGTGTGTTTCCAGGGAAGTGCTGTATACAAGTCACTCTGTATGTCACTGGACTGGAGTAGTTAAATGTGTAGTTAGAAATGCCAAATGGGCACAAATTCTGTACTGGCATTTTAGTTAGCCTAATTACACCCTGTCCTATTATCATGACACAGCAAACAAAACTAGTGGAATGTCATTGTTGCACTAAGGGTATTCATGCCAATCCATTAGCTAGCTATTTCACCTGCCATTCACCCCTATCAAAGTGGGGAATGGGAACATACTGCCATCCCTTCACTTGGTTCCATCTAAATATTTAACCCAATCCATTTCTGTATTTCATCCATCGTCCAGCCCTATTAGAGTGGAAGAATGGGAATGTACTAGCATTACTTCATTTCCATCTATAGGCAGTCTTCTTTGTAAAGCAAGGATGTGTTCCAATACATAATCTGATGAGGATATAGAGGGACTGAAAGGAAGATGGAGTGACTAAACAGAATACAGAGGCACCTAAAGGAATATTGAGGGACCAGAGGGAATATTATAACTTTCACCATAGTGTCTTTACTTCACAGATTCCATTCCTGCAGTGACGAGTCCCAAATCCCTACTTTGGTCATCACAGGAAAATGTTAAATTTAGGATAGCCTACTATAGTTCTTTCATCTTAACTTGGCCCAGTTTTTTGTCCCTTTGCAGCTTATTTCACACAGTTCTGTGGCAAAAAAAGACAACACTATGGCTCTACACCTCTTTCCAAAGAAATTCTTTGTGACTAGCATTATAATCCAATGTTATTCATTGTTACAACTAGCTAAGTATTCAAGAGAGAGAGCAAGTTTTAGCCAAGTTAAAGTGGGAAGAGTACAATTTGACTACTGTACAATTTGTTAGTCTGCACTGAACCTTTCCCAGAGAATCTACAGTTATCACCCACCACATGTAAGGGCCAGCACTCAACAGCATGGGTTATTTTGAGACAGATCTTACTAATGTTTTATAACAATGGATGAGATGTCATTGGGTAAGTACCATACAGTACCGGTATTCAAAATTCCGTTTATACTTCCCAACCTACTGCTTAGCTATCCTTGAGGCTATATCAACCACATGTATGTACTGTAGGCTACATGAAATACTGTAGTAGTTTGATATCTTGGTTCCTCTGAATGTGAACTCACTGGAGTGCAGGATGAAGCTTCCCCTCTCCTGTAGCCCATCATCTTTCTTTCAGGGAATAGGGAGGAAGCCAAGGGATGTTTATGTAACCAGACAGCTACACTGCCCAGCCACCAACCACCAGGCTGAGGCATCCTACTCCTGGACCAATATATATACAGCACTCTTCACCTTATCATAGCTCAGATTTTTTCCTTTTGCTGCCTCTTCCACATAGCTCAGTGGAAGAGACAATGTAATGGCTCTACATCCCTTTCATAGCACTTCTTCATAACGAACATCATACCATAATGTTAAGCTACTGTTCCAACTAAGCATTCAAAACAGAGATGGCAATTTTGGGCCAAGCTACAAGTAAAACGGGTATAGTGAAGTGAGCAAATGACAAACATAAACATTTGCCCTTCCTTCATGTCATAAACTATGGAAGCAAAACTAAACCAGGCTTTACAAACAACCAGAATATTTATGAGAGCCTCAAAATAAACCTTAAAGAGGTTACCATAATTTTGATATTCTCCAATACTATTTCTTTGCGATTCCTCTGTACATAAACATCTGCCCCTTCATTCCAACAACTGATTCCTTTATATCTCCACATGAGTTTGGCCAGCTGAGAAGAGCAATTTAGTTGTGGAAGGATCAATAAAAACTAACTCTAACCTCTCCTGTTTCGTTTTCGTTTTTTGAAGGCTCCAACATGCTTGCATGCGTCGGCCTTGGTCACCTAATGGCGGCTCTCCACGCTGCTCGATCCCTGGCAGTCTCCCTGTTCAGTCCCTTAACCCTTAAGTCACACTTAATGACCTTGTCCCATGTCTTTCTCGGTCTACCCCTCCCAACCCCTCCCCCAATATTAACACCTCTCACCCTCTGTACCCAATTATCATCCCCCATCCTCTCCACATGTCCAAACCACCTCAGCCTCCTGGTTGTGTGATGCCGGTATGTTTGATTCAGACATTCCTCCCTATAACAGGTGACACCTAAGTGGGGGGCAGGGATGGCTTTACTTCCCAAAGCCCCCCAGATCCCCAAAGTTTATTAAATCTCAGACCAATTTGCAACATCTATCTATCTATCTGCAAGACGCCTCCATCCCATAAGAGGTGGCCACAAACAAATAGCCTCTGTCACCCTGTCCCTCACCATTTGCAATAGAAACCCCATAAAAGTCATTTACAGTGATGAGTACTACCGTACTTACTGGAAGCAAAAATTTATCAGTAAATGTGAAGACAAGTGACGCATGGAGTCAAGCTGTCTTCTTAAAACCAATGTTCTTAACCAAAGCAATTTTTGTACGGGTACTAGATACATCGCAGGCAATCAACACTGAATTTTCGATAAAAATAGGAAACAAGCAAAATATACCTACCGTACTTTGTGATATTAAGTAAAGCCACCTGAACAACACCTGCAACAGCATGTTTACTGCCAATCCTGCCAAATGAATGTGCCAGTGCACTGAACATACTCAAACATACACAATTTAACTACCATTTTGGCAGATACCTATCTAGAAAAGCGTCACCCCCAGACCCCCCCAGTCAGCAGTGGATGCCTAACTGAGACCCGCAATGATTATAACCTGCCTAACAGCGTGCAAACTAAAGTGTGCATTGCATAAAACTTGTGCAAAAACAGTATCATGCGTTACGAGTGTTCATTAATCATGGCACAACCATCACATGACCATGCGATGGCAAAGCTAGGTGCGGTCATAAAGCAAATCTTTAAAAACGGTATATACATTACACAGGAGAAATCCTTTAGTATATGATACATGTTAGTAAAACAGCACTCGGCGATTAAATAAAATCACTTCATATTCCATAAAATATTAGATACACACAACATTACGTACCATAATGGAACCCCTGATTTAAGAACATTTTCATAAACAAACATATCAAAAAGGCCCAATACATACACTAATCGAAGAAAAAAAAAAAACGGATCCTGTTAACACTTCATTCCAACAAGAAATCTGGAAATACCGCATCAGTGATGTACCATATATATTTAATAATTTATCAGTACCTTCTGAAAGTGGCTTTGTAAACTAAAACCTTACGACTTACAGTATGGCCTACCGTACCTAAATCTACTGAAACACTGTAAGCTATTTGTCTTCAGTTTACTCTCTTATCCTTCATTGCCCTATCTGGAGCGTAGAGGCCCAAGGTTCGGCCACTCAGTCTAGACATTTCAGTCCAGAGTACTGTTAGAGGTTATAGATGCTTGCTCGAGTGCCGATAAATGAGCATTAAACCGAAGTCACCTCGAGTGTTTAAACTCTTATGGATTACACCTGGCTTAAGCGCCTAAACTCACTGGTCCACTCTCGTTGCCTTAGTTTTATTAGAGTAATATTCGTGACCTGCGGATGACCATACAGCCTGAGGCCACATACCTGTCAGGTCACTTCACGTCAACCTCATCTACACCCCACCTCTTACGCACACCAAAGCTCACCAGGACGAACATCAAACACTCTTCTGTCAGAACTACGGCCAACTTACCCATGTCACGAAGTAAATCCAGTTAATTAAAGCATGACAACCGCGAGAGAAGCAAAGTAGTGTCCACCACACGTATATGAGCCACCACTGATACTGCCTGTGTCTCAACGCCTGCACCTAACGTTCGTTGCTCCAAATACACTATGGCATTTTGGCATCCTATAAACTTTATATCATACAACTTTGTATATCTACTTATTATCTACCTATACAGATAAAGAATAACCTATTTAACAATATAAACTGTTCATTTTGATTAAAATTGTAAATACTCTTGACAGAATCGGACAGAAGAACGCTAAGTGGAAAAAGTTTGTATGGTAAACAGTACGCAAGCCTTCATTATCTTCTTTTGGTACATATAAAAGCAAAAACGTACGTTAGGCAATATTATGATCAGCTGTAAACTAGTGGCAATCCTTGAAACACTTATGAAATACCGCTGTTGATAGAGAAATATAAAAACTGAAAAGGACACCTGCCAGACGTAAGATTACTGTGTTGTTCCGCTCATTTATCAGGATTCAAACCACAAAAATCACTTAGGAGCCTTTATTCTAATTAATGCTTAAAGTGCAATAAATAAAATCAGCACAATGATACAATAACAATTTCTCAGGAGAAAAATCAATACTTCTCCTTACAAAACGGAGCCTAAGTAAGAAGAAGCATGTTGAAATGAGCGAGTGGTGTCTTTCCTGACATTCGTCAAGGGCTTTTCTATCAGACACAAAATCTATATTTCTTTATACAAACTAAAGAGGTAAGTGGAACATAAAACATATGTCCTTCATATTGCTTTATCTCTTGGTTACGTGCATTATATAATATGCTTATGCACTACCCACTGTAAGGCTTATATGTAGGATTTATATCAAAGACTACAGAAAACCTTTGATAGTACCTCTCATAGCTATGACAAGAAAAGTCCATGTGATGTCCCTAATCTACATTCAGTAATAAAATATTGTATTCTTAAACAGTTAGATGACCTATTTATGTTTTGTTATGGTGGATATCGGTATTTTAATGTCAAAATAGTCGACGTTACAAAATATCAATTAACAGTGAACGAGGTCATCTTATGCGAGCCTTTTCACTTTGATTTTTCTTTTTACTGACGAATGTATGTGACAAGACTTGTCATCTTTTTATTGTATATGTACTTTATATATTTTTGCATTAGTAACCATGTCAATCAACCAGTTTATCAGCGAACATGTATAATAAGGAGCAACAAGATGGCGTACAATTGGCGTCAATTGAGCCCACTGCTGCAGCAGCTCTGCAGCCGCGCCTGCTCTGTCTGTCAGGTAGAGCTCAGCTGTTTCTACCTCGTTTCCGTGCGGCTGGATGCTCCCTTCTTCTCGTAAAAATTGTGATTATCTAATGCCTGTCGCTTCCCTTTATCCGATAAGATGGGCTAGAAAATTACTTAAAAGTGTGGAGAAATGCTGACTTACGCTTTCTAGTTCCCAGTTGATCTCCAAATAGGGGTTAGGTAGTCCTTTCCCCTGAAACCTTCCCCAGCCTCTTGCCCTGCCGACGACCCCCAGCCTGGCTTCCTGAGCACCCACGGACAGTCAGACACCCACCCCCGACCCAAGTTCTCAGGTAAGTTAAAGTCATGTTATTAAGGGGTGAGTGAATAATTAGACTGTAACTGGACACTGGTTAGTAGAACCTTTTGGGCGATGTAGGTGAACAGGATGCTGTGATTATCAGGTATTATTGATAAAGACCCTATTTTTGTAGCATACTCGACCAGTTATTATTCTTTCACTGGTATATGACGTGTATGGCAAATTGGAGTGCACTCTGTGTTTCAGTGAGTTGTATTTTATTGTATTTCCTGTACTTATTTTTTTTTTTTTTTAATTTATTATTACTGTCGAGTGTTTAAAGTAGTGAACCCTCAAGTTGACCAACGTGACCACCCAAATCATTGACAAGGAAGGTGTAAATACACTTTTAAGAGTGTTAATGAGTGTCCTCAGTGCTAATATTCACTCAAAAAAGTGAAATCATAGCTACTTCATAATGCAACAGAAAGAAAAGTGGTCAGATTTCAGTAGTGCACATCACTCAATTTTGAAACAAAAAATGATTTTTCTGGTCAATCTTAATGTGATTTGAATGAATTTGAGCTTCATTTTTGTTGGAAATCAATTGTTCTGGAGATAGGTGTACCCAAGGCAGTCTCCAAAACAAGTGAATTCTGACAAAAAAATTAAGGAAATAAACACTCAGATTGCACTAAAACAACCAGAAGCTCACTTCTAACCCAATCCAATTCAACCCAACCTTACCTTACCTTACCTTACCTTATCTTATCTTATCTTATCTTATCTTCTTATCTTTCTTATCTTATCTTATCTTATCTTATCTTATCTTACCTGACCTCACCGATGCTAGTCCTATCTGAAGTGAAGTTCACTTCCACACTTTTTACACCTCTTGGAAGAAGGCAGAACTCCTTGATGGTGTAGGAAGTTCACAGTTTCTTTGTTATTCTTAAAAAAACAAGCAATGGTCTCATATTCTGTTGGGTACACCCACTACAAGAGGAAGCCATTGTGCAGCTGGCTGAAGTAAGGAATATTTGAAATTTGAAGATGTGCAAATGGTGTCAGTGATTTGATTGGCCCGCCTTTTGGCCAGTTTTAATCTCATTGGCCGTGAGGTCCGAGCATATGCAGTAGTCACATGACGTCACACCCGGGAGCAGCCCATGGCAAGGGGAAAGAGCTCCACGTAAGTTAGAAATTGAGGGGAGATCCAAGGTAATTAAATGTAGGATTTTCACCTGAAATATACATTTCTGAAAACAAGTTTTTAGTGGAATAGATTCAGAATTATATGGTCTACCAGGTGGTTGTGTCAGATTTTCTGGGTTGAGTAATGTGAACTACCGAAAATTGACCAATAAAATCACATCTTGAGAGATCCAAATGGTGTACAGTTATTGCCCAATCTTGAGTGAGGGCAAAGCTTTATAAAAATGAGCGTTCATTAAAGATTTAACATTGCTCACTCTGTCATAGACCACTGATCTTTCCCATAAGGTGTCAGATAGCTGGTTAAACCCTAACATTGAATTTGTGAACTCTTCCTTCACCTTTTGACATTCCTCAATCACCTTGCCTAACCTAGAAGAAACTTAACCCTTTTTCCTTCCACACCAGGGGAAATTGCATAAACTTGTCACTAGACAGGCAAGTTTATTTCTTTAAGCATAATGTAAACATAACACAGTGAAAAGGAAGTTAAATTTTCCCATCTGGTCTCTCCTAAACTGCATTAAAAAGATCTGACAGTAACAGGAATAATTTTAATAGGGTACCATTGTGCTGAAAAGGTTAAGGTAATGATATGTAGAGGGGGGGTAGGAAAAAATAAGCCATCTTTCCTGCATAAACTTACCAACCCTAATCTAGACTTCACATCCTGTTTGGTCCAGACAGTGCCATTGTTCCAGCATTACTGAACTTCCATAATAGTTATTAATTCTTTCCCACAATCAGGCACTTTTTCTATGACATTGCCTGGCTGTATTTCACTGGGGTAATGGTCTTCTCCCTACCTTTTCCATTACAAATGCTTCACTTAGTACTTGAAATATAAGGAGAGGATGAGCTACTTCTGGTTCATACCTTCATTGCCATTGTATCTACATTAAAATGACCTGACCCTTTGTAACTTAGCCTAACCATTTCATCATCATCCATTACCCAGTTTCCCATTTCCCACATTCCCATGAGGAGGTCCAGAGCAACTCTTTGGTCTCACTGGGGACACACATCAGAGGAGAAGAGAAGCCTCAGTTACATTCCTCCCCCTCTCCCTTCTCTCCCCATGAGCTTTCCCCCCTCCTCCCTGTGCTGTAAGAGCTATAAAGAGGGGAGGGAGTGGTCCTGTCTTTTTTTTTATGATATACAGGAAGTACAAGAGTTGCATTTTTCATCTTAATCTTCAGTATTTGGTTTTTACTGGTACATAGTTAATTCTCTCTCTCTCTCTCTCTCTCTCTCTCTCTCTCTCTCTCTCTCTCTTCCTGCAGTTAGTGTAAGAGACTCATTAACACTGAGAGTGTGGTAGATCACAGCTTAGTATCAACAGGAACCATGAAGTCTGTGTGTTGTGTTTATTTATGTAGTTTTTTTTTTTTTCCCCTTCTTTCAAATGACTCCTTTCAATTTCTCAACAGCATGACCGCAACAGCCAATGATTCGGGTAGCGGTGGCAGCAGCTTCCTCCGCACCCGCCTCCGCTCAGCCCTCCACACTTCCAATGATCTCCTTTCTGGGCTGTCCTCCAACATCTCCTCCCGACTCTCCGTCTTCTCAGTGGCCTCGGGGAACTCCAACGCATCCTCCTCCGAACGCACCCCTCCAGTCGCTGACCAGCCACCTCCCACCCCGCCACTGCAGTTACCCCCAAGCCCTGTAGACAGTCATCGCTCACCCACTATGAAAGAGATGATTAAGGTGAGACAGGTGAAGGGAGGGAGGGTGTAAAGGGAGGGGTCAAGGATGAGATGGAGGGATGCGGTGGTGAAACTTGTGGCTGAGGAGGTTGTGAGTCGAAGAACTGGCAGGCTGTTTGCAGGACAGAATGACAGGGGCCATTTGTTTGTGGCCATCCCACTCTAGGATTAAGATGTCTGGCTGTAGATAGATTAGGTTAGATAAATAGATTGGTTTGTTGCAGTTGTTACCAAGTACTGTACTGTAATATTTTATCCTCTACATTAACTTTTTATTATACAGTACTGGTATATAAAAATCATACTACATGCACTCTTTGATCTGATAATCCCAACAGTATTATTATATCTTTGTCATTTTATACTTATTGCTCTCTGTTATCTTGTTTTTGTTTTTTTTTCCTGGAGGGAGCAATTTGTAGGCCCCTGGCCTTTGATTCCTTCATCCTTTCATTAAAAAAAAGAAGAAGAAGAAGAAGAAGACAGTTTCATTCAGCTTATCAGAGACCCCCGTGTAAAGAAATTAAAGAAATAGTCAGTTCCTCTATGTTCCATTTATGAAAGTTTGCCATGCATGTGTTTACTATTCTGCCAGCTGAATAATGGTGACGTGTATCAGTAATGAGTTCATTTTAATTCAGGGATGCATTCCAAAGCATCACTTCATTTGCATAGAATTAATGTTCTAAATTATGGGAACTGGCACATCAGCACAACACATGGGAGCAGAACTTTACTTGGCAGTGTTTCTGTAATTTGCTGTGGATTTGATAACAAAAATGTATGCAAAAAATTAATAATATGGGCATAAGTTGTGCAGTACATTTACAGTACTCAGTTCAGTGACTGTCTGTTCCATTTAAAAGCCTGTTCTGTGTGTGTGTGTGTGTGTGTGTGTGTGTGTGTGTGTGTTTGCCCTATTTTGCTGACTGAATGCAGTAATTATATTGTCATGCCCTTGTTTGTGTAGAAGTGTGTGTAAGAGAGTTGGAGGGAGGGAGGGAAAGGGGGATATTGAGCCTGAGATGGAGGTATGGGGTGGAGAAGTATATGAGTGTAAGGGGTTTGGGTTGGAGAGAGCAACCTGATGCCATAGAACAGGTGACATGGAGGCAGTTTCATTTACGGCTGCCCCTTCAGGATTAATGTGTCACTGCAGATGGACAAATAGATAGATAGCATCTATTTGTTTTCTTGTATATCCACAAGTTTGAGAATCTACATGAGCTGCAGTTGAACATGGTGTAATGCTGTTGTGCTGCACTTGGTTTCTTGTGCAGGAGACATTCAAGTTTGAGAACCTGCGTGAGCTGCGCCCCACCTTAGAAGAGTTGATGCAGTCTGACTCCTCGTCAGAGCCCTCCACACTGCCCACCGACACTCCAGACTCACCCAAGACTGGCCTTCGCTACCACTTCAGCAACTTCAACCAGGCACTACCTAAAAAGCTTGTTGATGTCAAGGTTAGTGTCTTTCCCACTTGCACATGGTGTAGTTGGTTTGTTATCACCTGACACAACTGAACCACTTCCACAACTTGAATACTTCATTTTGGGTATATGAAATTCAATGATCTTCAGATATGAGGTACAGATGAGCCTTCTTGTTTACAGTCTAATCAACCCTCCAGTCTGGCTACATTTGGTCATCATCTGAGCTGATAGGGGTTAGAGTTCTTTGCCAAGTTACGAGACTTGTGCTGTAGTGGTAGCATTAACAGCCAATAGTATTCCTTTGTAGATGTATGGGTAATATTTCATTGACCTCTTCACTACAAAGAGTAAGTGGTGGGGGGCCATCATCCACTCACTTGATGCAGTGCTGCCTTCTTCTTTAACTGTTATTGTCTGCCCTACTGTCTTCCTTCTTCACCCTTTCCATCTTGTCACTTTGTATTACTCTTCTTTCCACTTCACGTGGCTTTACACCGAGCCACGTCTATTGGTCTCCTGTAACCCAGGAAACCATTTACAACACTGGGTGGTAACCATATAACCAGACCACAGGTGAAGTGAATCTTACTATGGTTCCCCTGTTCACTGGGTGGAGAGATGCAAATATGGCAACCACTCAGGAACCAAATCTCCACACTTTTCCCCATGCCTCACTGTGAGGAGGTGCTGTCAACTGCAAAGGAACATTGGTTTGCAGTATGGGATGGTACTGCAGGGGCAGTTACTTGCCTGTGCTTGATGGGTCTGCTTAGCCAGACTGGAGTTGATTAACAACAGTAACAACTAAAAAGAGTATAGGGGCATGAAGCTTGATTAATATACATTAGTTGACAACATTACAAGGCTAGAGTTGTCACTCTGTGTGGTGTATGTTACCACTAGACTACCAGGCGTCTTGTGTGAGGTTAGAATAGGAAGTAAAAATAGCATAGAACTAATTATATACAGATGCTGTAGTTATTATTTATTGTTGTTTCATCAGCTTTTATGTTATGATGAATTAACTCATGCTTTTTCTCTTGAAGTTCTGTTAATTTGTTATAATGTCACTTTGAAGTATACATTTTTTTTTTTCCCCATACTCATGAATGAAAAGCATGTTTCACTTCAAGTTCTTTCACTTAAAATTTCATTAGCCTTGCACACATCCTAGAATTTAACTCCTTCATTCCTTTAACCTATGTTTTGCACCCTTCAGACACTCCCTTATATGTTCAGCTTAAGAAAGACTGTTCAAACTGGAGGGGTTAGATATAACCTTCAATAACTCCTTCACTACTAGGGACTCTTCTTAAGTAATAAAATTATTTTATGGTACCATCATTAAAAATTAGCTAAAAATATCATTAAATTCAGTGGGTTCTGTGAAGATTACAGTATTCTTTCCATCTTGCTCCAATCAAAACAGCAACTGGCAATAAGGACCCTGAGTGGGGAGGCAGGGGAAGGGGCGACAGCGGCACCAGAGCAGAATGGGAGTGCCTGCGCCATCAATGTGGAGTGTGTAGATGAGAAACAACCCAGCAAGGATGGTAGGGACTCTTCCCATACAGTTTCCCTTCTCGTCACTCCACTGTCTTTTCATTGTTTGTCACGCTTTTTCTCTTTCACCTCTCATTTATGGTGCCATATTTTCGATACAACCCTCCATCATCACACTTTCCATCATTTCTTTGCAATGGGGACCCTGAGTGGGGAGGCTGGGGAGGGGACAGCAGAATGGGAGTGCCTGTACCATGAATGTAGGGACATTTTCACAGTCCACCCTAAACATTCGCACCTGAATGAAAAGGACCTGTGGATTTCACAGTCCTTCCAAATGGCTTTTGGGAGCTTAATAACATGGGCATGTCTGCCTGTGTTGATGTGGTAGGGTCGGTAGTTCTTCATGGCCAAAGCATGGATGTGGAAACTGTTAGAAGGGAAAGGCACCTCACCCAGCACCATCCATGTGTTGAGAATACTGTACAAGTATTTAGAAATTAAAATGAGATGAATGTGTTAACTGATTTGGCTGGAAAATCCACTTCACACAACTCTTACTAATATGGGTGAGAAACAGCTCAACAAGGACATTTGGGATACCTTCTTGTACATATTCACTTCTTGTCCCTCCACTGTCTTTTCATCATTTGCCACACACATTTTGTTTCACCTTCGTTCACTGCACCCTTTTTCTCCTTTGTCCCTCCTTTGCTGTGCACTTTTTTAAAGTTTTTCCTTCATTTGTGGTGCCCGGTTTCTCTTTCATCCCCTCATTCACTACATTCTCTCTCCATCATTTACCTCTTATAGTATACCACTACATGTATTCACTCTATTCATGCCTTTTCATCTGTCTCTGGTAGTCACAATGTAGTTTTGACAATCATTGCTCAAGAGATTTCTTTCCCAGACACAGGTGGGGTTAACAATCCATTAGATTTTTATTAAGGAAAAGATTAAAATTGGACGAAATTGGCTTGCAACCTCACATGCTGGTGACCTAACACACCTAGTATAAGCACAGAGGCTTACACTAGGCTAGCTCACTTCCCTCGGTCACTCACTCAAGCACACATTTAACGTGGTATTCACCGCTCTTACAGCACTGCCTACCTTGTACCATGGTGCTTGTTCTAACTTGTCATTAATATAGAAACTACTAAACCAGTACTGAATGTTTTATGTTGCCATGTGTGGCAGAACTAAAAGAAGATGCAACACACACACACATATTCACCTCATGTCCCTTCAGTTGTTTTCCTTCACACACATTCTTTTATCCCTTTGCTCTTTCCTTCTGCACTTCCATTTCATCTGATGTTGTGCACTTAAGTCATTCCTCCTTTCCCATACACTCCTCCCCCCTTTATTGCACACTTTTTCACACTTCTCATTTCACCTGTATTTTGTTGATATAATACAATTGATGATAATGAATAGAGTAGGTTATAAATGCCATTTACATCATATTCAAAGACTAATTAATGATATTTTGGCTTGTAATAATTTATGGTAAATATTAACATCCTTCAGTATTTGTGTGTGTGTGTGTGTGTGTGTGTGTGTGTGTGTGCATGCTATCTTCACAGTAGTGTATTCATTTTAGGATAGATTTTGAATTGGAAGAATTAGGCACAGCCTACATGAATCCCTTTAACCAGTGGCATGCAGTTAACCCCACTTGAGTCAATTCCAGGGGCATGCTACCTACCTCAGACGAGTGGTACTTTTAACAATGCACCATGAACTTTCTTTTAGGAGCTGTGTCATGCGTATTTTATCGAATATTAGGCTTTCTAACATCTCTGATCCCCACCCCCTAGGTTCTACCCAGAATCAGAGTAGCAGTAGCTTCTATTAACAAAATTCATTCACTATACATTTATCATGGCATTAGCACCCGTGGAGGGCTGAAACCTGTCTTGAAAAAACAGTTTTTGATGCTAAAGTTGAATGCAAGGCCAACAGTGGCTATAGTAGCATGTCATGCTCAAGTTATGTTGCATTGGACTAGCTGGCAATAAGCAGAGGCTTAAACAGGAGTGAGTCGTGCTCGTGTAGTTGCTGAGTTCCCACCAGCTGGGAAATTTCCGACCATAATAACTCAGTAACCCTGGTGATTTGAACAAAAATATTTCACAAGTAGGTGTGTAATACCATTCCCAAATATCATTTTGCACTGGTCTCTAATTTGGCCATATTGCCACACCACAAAGCTTGTTTTGCAACCCCCCTGCCACAATCCTTGGGTTAATACTAGGGCACTCTCTTAACTTGGAATTATTTCTGGTTCTTAGCAAGACTAGTATATAAGAATACATTACTGTATCTGAGGGATTAAGATCTTTCTCAGCCATCCATCATGTTTATCCATCCATCCATCATCCAGTCTTATTTTGCCTTATCTGGAGCATAAGAGTCAGGGGCAAAGCTACTCAGGTCAGACTTTTAAGGCAAGTGGCATACATGCCCCTCCCACAGTGGCATTATGTGAGCAGCAAACCTCAGCTACTCTTTGGACATAAACCCCTTATGGACCACATCCACCAGGTGTCCCATTGGGTATATGGTTACCATGCAGTGTATTAAGTGGTTCCTGGGTTACAGGAACCATTTAGCTTGTCACTCAGTGTAGAGTTGTGTTAAGTAGCTCTGCATCAAGTGACTGGGTGATTGGTGCCCCCTGTGCTAGTTGAGAGCAAGTAAAGAAAGAATATAAAACTTTTTAAACTGCAGTTCTTACACATTATCTGTTTTGGTGTTGCAGGTGACTGGGGTGAGGGTAGGGAGGGTGTGGAGGGAGCCAGCACGTGCTTGTCCTCCCGCTCCTTCACCTCCATCCACTCTCTCCATGCCACTGGACCAGACCCCTATGACAAGCTCAAGTACAGGCCAGGTGGGTCACATGTAGGGACAGTTTGACTCTTAGGCTACTATCACATTTTCCTGGTGGTTTGATGAGTTTGAGGACTAGTGTGACTCACAGGAGAGAAGGTATTGGTTGATCTGTAGTTTCTCAGGAGTGCTAGCTCTTTGAAAGATTAACCTATCTCCATGATTCCTTTTAGTTAAACCCTGTATTGGGGTTGGCCATGGTACAGCTGCTCATTTCTTTGGACTGGAAGATACACTAGGTGCAAAACCCAATTAATTACTTCCATACAGTTGGTGGAGTCTTTTTGGGGGGGGGAAAAAAAATCACTAGCACTCAAAACTACAAAATAACATAATCAGTGGCCTCTATTAAATAAATAATGTGAGAAGCATTTGAGAAATGTAGAGAGCATGGGTTAGGAAACTAGAATTTGTGGTCAAGAAATAGGAGAGAATTGTAGACAGCAAGAGTAAGAAAGCTAGACTCTGTGGTCAAGAAACAGGAGAGAATTGTAGACAGCATGGGTGAGGAAGCTAGAATTTTTTTCTTGAAGCAAGTCACATCAGCTGTAGAACATGCAGGTGTGCTGCGAAGCAATTACAGGTGTTGCGGGGATTCAGGTGATGGCAGTGATTGGCCTGCACCTGCTGCCTCCAGTACACCTGTTTAGCACTGGCAGTTATGTAGGGGATAGGTTTGCGTGAATAGAGTGGAATCAACTCAACAGATGACCACGCCATATTTACGGTTATGTCTAGGGGGATTCATCTGAAGAAGATTCTGGAATGTAAGTTGTATATTTCTGTTGACAGTGACCCATATTTTTTTAATACAGTATATATAAATGTATTGGGATATTTGGATTATTGGTGGTCAGATTGGAGGACTGCTACTGTATAATATATATACAGGTACCAGTATATACATATACAGTATATACTGTATATATTATACACACATACATAAACGTATATAGTACACCCCCCCTAGTTTTCGCTTATATGGGCGGCATAGGTGCTTGTGTACTAGGATTTTGCGTACTTGGAATGCATAAACTAATGGGAAACTTAACATATGGGCGTCACCCCTTTCTATCAGTGACCTTTTTGACCCATTTAAGGGAAAATATCTAAGACATATACAGTACAGTACAGTAGGATCTCTCCAATAACGTCTAATTGGTGCCAGAAAATGGCACCAGTTGGGCGTGGAGGTGGAGGAGGAGGCGGCTAGTGAGTCAGACGGGGCAGTGGAGATGGAGGAACGACGGCGGGCGAGTCAGGGAAGGTGGTGAGGGGAGGATCCTCCATCTCCTCCTTGCTACTGCTCACATGTTCGTCAGTTTCCTTCACCTCTTCTTGTTTGTCTGTTTCATTCCTCATTTTGTTATGGACATAATTTCCATAACAAGATGAGGAATGAAACAGACAAACAAGAAGAGGTGAAGGAAATTGCCAAAAATATGAGCAGTAGCAAGGAGGAGATGGAGGATCCTCCCCTCACCACCTCCCCTGACTCGCCCGCTGCCGTCCCCTCCACCTCCACTGGTTTGTAGTATCACAACTTGGTATTTGTGAAATAACCGTCACTCCTGTGGATCCAAACTTTATTATAGAAACAGGTGATGAAGGTGGCACATAGTGGAGTGGAAGGTAGTGCACTCAGGGTTCATGCCGGAAAACACCAGTTTTTCTCCTGGCGCCGTGCGTCATGTGGGTTGACTCACGTACTTTGGTTAGTAACATATAAAAAATTAAAAAATAAAAAATAAAATCTAAAAGTAGGTCCTCACTAGGAACTCGCCAACTAGGGGGATGTAATGTACGTACATTCATACTGTAGACCCAAGCTGTAATGAGCCTTGAAATAATGGATTTCTGATTTAACATTTGCCTCAGAGCCCACTGAACTTTCATCAGCTACAACGAACAGTGGTCATTAAATGTCATATCAGAGTTATTCCAGTAGAGTTGTTTGTGTATTAATCGTCCAGTTGGTTTTGCCCCATTAGGAATATTGGATCTCAGGATTCAGTTACTCGGTCTCAGCATTAAGGATGAGGGGTGACCAGCGTAGCTCACTTCCTACATTGGACATATCTGTAGCTTCTGTATGGTAGCTGACAGTATGACTATCCCACAGGTGTATGTCAAATGCATATAAAAAGAAAAATGATGTGTGAATGACTGTGTTGTGTATTTCACTGGGTGTTGGTGACCGATAGGTCTAGTTTTTCTCTCTGTCTGTCTGACAGTGGTGGAGATGAGGATAATGATAGTGGTGATGATGATGAGGATGATAATAGTGACAGTGATATTGGTATTGGTGATGGTGATGGTGATGATAGTAGTGATGAAGATGATATTTATACTAATGTTGATCATATTGATAAAGATAACTGCAATAATGATGATAGCAGTGGTGTTGAAGATGATGGTGATGACAGTGACAATGGTCATTGTGATGAAGATGACTGATATTAATGATGATAGTGATGATGATGATGATGATGACATTGACAATGATAGTAATGATGAAGGTGATTGATAATACTGCTGATAGTGATGATGATGATGACCACCATATACACCCCCAACAGAGGTAATCAGCAGTGGCACAGGCAGCGAGGGTGAGGGTCTGGGCCACTCCACCAGCATGGATTCCACTGACTCCGACCCCCACAAGAAACTCTGGATCCGCTCAGGTGGGCCTCTCCTTCAACCCTCCCCTCATGCCCCTCCCTTCCCCCATCACCCCATCACTTCTCATGCTTCAATAAGTTTAGAATCAGTGTTAATTCTCTCAGGCTCGTTTGATTCACTCTCAGGCTCAATAAATTTGTGTGACATCAGCTGTAATAGAATAGTAGAGTTGTTCTAGTCATGAGAGGGTTAACAGTGGCAGCATTAACTCTCTCAGGATCCTGTACTCACTCACAGCTCATTAAAATCATCTGCCTTTAGTTGGAAATGTAAAACCATGAGAGAGTTAGCAATTTTGATACACACTATATTGCTGTAAATTATTTTATTACTGATTAGGGTTGAACTACTTGCAGTTGTACACCAAAATCCCACTTATTCATAAAACAACACAGCCTGCAGTGTTTCATGGCAGTTATGGTATCCCATTCTGGTATAAGCAATGTATCTCAAAGTTAGAAACATGGCTAATAAATGATACTGTAGTTAATATTAATACGGTATATAGTTTTTAAAAATTGCGTGATAATAATAATATAGTAGATAATGTAAATTTATGGATAAAAAATAATAATAATGTTAAAATAATGACCATGCATGTACAGTGTTTGATAAAGTACCTGAATAATGGAATTTTGGAGCACAGAAGTAAAGTAGCATTAATTGCAGCTTGCCAGTTCACCCACTTGATAGCTTACCATCACTTGCTCACTTCTTTATCATACTCCGCCTCAGGGTATTTATGTGGGGATACTGGTAATAACACATTTTGTAGGTGTTGGATATATTTTTTCTAGGATGAGATATGCTTAAAGCCTTTTACTTTACTTGCCTAAAACTGAAGGGAGTATATAATAATGACATTTGTGTTGTTGTTCCGGCTGGTAGAGGGTCTGTCAGGTAAGGTTGATCATGCCAAACCCTCCCTGTGCCTCCTCCCCAGTTCCCCTCTCTTCTAATTTCCTAGTCCCCCCACTCCCCTTCCCCGCTTCCCTCCCCTCCCTTAGGTAAGGCTGGTCACCCCTCACCCTCCCTGTGTCTCTGCCCTAGTCCCACACACATATTCCTCCCTCCCCCCACTTATCTTCCCTCGCCCCTTCCCCAACAAAAATGTATTCTAGTCCCCCTCCCCTTCCCCCCATTCCTCTCTCCACCTTTAGGTGAGGTTGGTAATACCTCCTCCATATGTTCCCCCATACATCAAACCCCTTACCACCAACTTCCTCTCTGCCCTTCCCTCCTCTGACCCCTCCTCTAACCCCCCCTCAAGTTTCACCTGCCTGCTTATGGCCCGGTCTTATGCTTCGTGTTTATGTATTGCAGAAGGCACTACAGGTCTTGACCATGAGCCCTACATTTCGTAACTAGTCAGAAAGTTTCAATGTTTTGTCAGATACACTCCTGCAAACTGTAAAATTAGGTGACCATTGCAATGAGTTAAACATGTTTCTTCTAACCTGGCTGAGATACCATAATCTAGCAAATGGTTTTGTCATTGAGTAACCCTGGCCTGTCTGGCTGAGTGAACCCATCAAAACCAGGCAGACAACTGCTTCCGTAGGGCTGTTCCCTTGCGGTGGACACTGCCTCGCCACAGTGAGGTTTGGGAAAGAGTATGGAGGTTTGGTTCCTGGCTTGACTTTGCATTTGTATCTCAGCATCCAGTTAACACAGGCACCATAATAGGCTGCACATCATCCTGTTATTTTATCATATGACTACCAGCCAGTATTGTAAATGGTTTCCTTTATTACAGGAAACCATTAGGCTTGTCACTAAGTGTAGGGCCATCTAAAGTGGAAAAAAGAGTAATAAAAAGTGGCAGGAAGGATGGGAGAAATAAGAAGAGAGGAGGGCAGACAGAAAAAGTTTGATCAAGGTGTAGGAAGAAGTAGGCAGTGCTACATCAAGTGAGTGGATGATGGTTGCCACCACCTACCACCTTAAAGTAGCAGTATCAAGAATATACAGGCAGTCTTCATTATAAGTGAGAGTTATGTTGAAAATATCACAGCTTTTTTCACATGACTATTACTCTAAACAAGGGGACAACAGCTGTCTGTCCATTCATCATCCAGTCCTTTTTTGCCCCGTACAGAGCATAGGGGGCAAGGCTGCTTAGTCCCAACATTTAAGGCAAAAGTGACCAGCCTCACTTGCCTCCAGGTTACATTATTTGAGTAATAAATCCCAACCACCCCTCAGAATGAAATCTTTACGGACTTCATCCAATTGGAGCCCCTAAAACCACCAGATGTCATTTGGTTGTATGTTTACCACCCAAAGTGTGGTTTTCTGGGTTACAGGAAGCCATTCAGCTTGCCACTTAGTATTGAATCACCTGGAGAGAGGGGAAACTAGTAAATCAGCTATAGAGGTAGCAGTGGAACTTTATACTTTATAATCAGAACTTGCTGTAGTATAAAAGACATCATTTTACTGATTGGACTAAGACTGGATTAATGGAAGCTGTTTTTAGTCCCTCCATTTGATAAGATCTCTCCCAAACCAAGTAAGGTAATTTAGCAGTAGCATGAAAAAATAGAAAAGGTGTCACTATGTTGTCGGGATTAAGTGGATACATTTTGCTTCTTGATTGTTTTACGTAATTAAGCTTCATAAGTTACGTTTTGATCAGCCGTACTTCATGAACAAGACTCGTAGTGCACTGTTTTCCTCTTTGAGACATTTACATTTTGCACACAACTCGATTTGTTAGCCCCTAGATGTTGCGTACTAGACAATGCACCTCTCGTAGATCTTTGCACACTATTATTACTGCCTTGTTGATGGATGTTTTACAGTGTTGTTTGTTACATAAACCTCCCAAGAGCACACTGTGAGAAAGAGTGAGAGTGAGAGTTTGTACTAAAGGTTATGTCCAGTTCATTGTTGTGCAGATTTGATTCAAGCATTCATTGCATTTTTTTCCCTCCATGACAAAAAACTTTACAGTATTTAGAAAGTTGATTAGATGATACAGTATGACATTTTTTTTTTTTTTAGGAAGGTGATTAGTTTTTTTTTTTTTACGAGTTTTTGATATGCAGTACTTTAACTATAATACAGTATTCAGATGATTAAAAATATCATTTGTAAAATATGATAACACTGCTCAGTTTTGAAAGTAACAGCATGTGATTTTACCACATCCTTCAGCAGTGATATGCATAATATTTTCAAGAATTTTCTTTCCTTTTTCCAGTAAGGTTTCCAGACAGTATATGAGACTTATACATGCAGTCTGTATTGTGAAATGGGCAACAAAAGCTTTGTCACCTTCCTACTGCTCTCTTTGTAGACTTGGGAAGTTAGTTTGGTGACTCCACTGTTGACAATAATCTGTGGCCAAATAAAGTTGTATGTGTTGGGTGCTATGGATTTGTCAACATCATCATGACCTTTTTCCTCACTTAAGGAGCAGCTACCATTGATAATAATTATATATAGTTAAATACAGTAAAGTTATCAGTGTCAGTTGCTACAGGTTTACCAAACTGATTTTCAGAGTTCTTGGGGAGAAAAGCCAGGGAGGTGTCTCGACTTTTGCCCTTGACAATTCTCATAATGCAAGTTCTTGAAATGAGAAGTTTCTTATATGCTTGCATTCGTATTATATTTGCACTTAGTACTTCCTCCATCTTAGTTTTCAGTCTTTTCATGGAATTATCCCCAGATGATGAAAATTGTGTAGTCTGATTATGTGACATTTTTGGTACTACTAATATTTTTCTGCTTACTACGGACTAGGTGACTGAATGCTGTCAAAAGCATTTGTCTGCATATCTTACCTAGCCTTGCCATAATAATGCATTAAAGTCTGCCCCATCTAATACTGCCCTGTATTTTTGTGAGAAGGATTGTGAAGATATGCTCATTTCTTGGACCAATAGAGCCAAGATGGTCACACATGGTTCTTAAGAAACTGTGTGGAGCAAAATAAGGGGAAAATGAGGTTTAGATTTAAAATAGGAAATGTTCTTATGGCTAGGTCAGTGTGCGAAAGACAGGGTTCTAAAGACCTGAATGATGTGTGGATGAATTTGTGGTACATTTCATTGGATAGTTCTCCCACTTTAGTATTGACTGTTCCCTTTGTTACAGGATCCTGCGTCATCCCATCCTTTGATGGGAAAGAGAGTCATGATAATGAGTTGATTGATGATGATGAAGACCAGTGGATGTGTAATTGCATTATATGAATGAGAAGCACAGTAATCTATGTACAGTATTTACATTCACTCAAGTTTTCTCAGTGTACCTGTAAAGTAGATCTGAACGCTAATTGTCTCTATTAATATTTTAGTACTCACTCCATTTTTTGTGGGAATTAAGATGATGATGATGGTGGTGGTGATAATGATGATGATGATAATGATGTATATGTTCAGCATTGACAATCATTTTCCTAAGACATGAACTAGGGTATTGCTCAAGTAATTCCTCTTATCTCTTGCTCCATCATGCCTAATCTTCTTTATTCTTCAGCTCCACTTCTTTCTTCTTCCTCTCATCCATTCATATCTTTCCATTCCCTCCCTCACTTCCTCCACTTGTTTCTTGTTCCTTCTCTTTCACCTTTACTCCTCCTGTATGTCCTTACCTTCTCTTCTTTCATTCTTCCTCTTTTTCTCCCCTTATCCATCCATTCCCACCATCACTTCCCCTTCTTTTTCCTTCATTTTCTTTCACTGTTATTCCTCTCCCTCCTCTGCTTTCTGTTCTTTCTCCTTTCCCCTTCTCTTTCATGTTTATCCCTTGTGGACCTCCTCCTCTTTCTTTTCTTCTTCCTTTTTCTCTTTCTTCCCCTGCCATATTGACCCTCTTTCTTTCTTCTTTCTCTTCTTCCTCCCTAATCTCTCTTCATTTTCCCTCAGTTCCTCTCATTTCCATCATCTCCCTCCTTCACTTCTATTTTCTCTTCCATCATTAATTATTCATCACACAAAGGTTAATATATTTGTGGACATGGAAGAGAGATTACCATAGTTGGTGTTAATTGAGAGAGGAAACTGTAATGATCAAGCACTGTGTGAGTGTGATGTGATGTGTTTGTGTCTTCTGGAAGTTGTAACGTACAAAAAATGGTATTAATCCTGGTTATATATATATTGTACGAAACTTTGAATATAAAAATGGTATTAGCTGTAGTTATGGCTCTTAAGTCAATTTTCAACTCAAGCAAGGTAGTTTTTCGAGGTACAGTATTTGGTAAAAAGACAAAATCCAGTACAGATTGTAATGTGTACTGATAATGTAGTAGTATGTCCAGTACAGATTGTAACCTGTGCTGGTCATGTAGTATTATATCTGTTGTACCATCACATATACTAGTTTCATTGTCAGATTCAGTAGGGGCTATGTCAGTTTTAGAGGCAAAAGAGGAATGGCTGAACAGCATTAACTGGTATTCATTTTTCAGGAGTTTTTTGTATGCTGTATCACTACAGTTTTACCTATTGGTCATTATGAAATTGTTGAGTATCCTAAACTGAATTCTTGCTTATAGGGAGAGATAAGAAGATATAACTAAATTTTAATCACTAACAGTGAAATGCATTCAGAAAAATGTGACTGAGGTTCAGTCCTGCTGATAAAAACTAGAAGACCAGGTATGTGTATGATGGTGTCAAACAAGAATGAAGAAAGATTAATTAATGCAAATTAGAATAACATTTGAGCTATTTTGTTGTTTTGTGATTATTTCTGTATCACTAATACTGATGACAAGCAGTGGTTAAAAGGAGATTGAAGATGTAGCTAAACAAAGAGAGTGAGACATTGATTGTTTTGCTGCATGCTGTGACGAAACGTACAACATCAGAGGTACTAAGCTATTGTGTGTGGTATGCAGGCTCCCAGACATCTCTGCAGTCATGGGCATCCAGTCTGAGTTACGACAGCCAGGCGGAGGACCCCAACGAGCCCAAGGAGTTCATGCGCAAGTTTGTGGAGGAGGTGTTCAAGACGCCACATGTTATTGATATCGACAGGAAGGCGCGCTTTGGAGAGCATGCCCAGGTACAGAGGGTGGGGGATTTGGATGGTTTGTGTGTGTGTATTTACCTAATTGTATTTACCTAATTGTGATATACAGGAAATGAGCTACGCTCGTGGGGTCCCGTCTCTGTTTCTCAATAAGTCAAATTTAGCTTTAAACTCGTTTAAGTTTTTAGACTGGACGATCTCTTTGTCCAGTCTATTCCACAGGTCTATGCATCTATACGGAAAACTATATTTCTTGATGTCCTTCAAGCAGCGCGGCTTCTTCAGTTTCAGTCCATGTCCTCTTGTTGCTCTCTTATCCCATAAAAACAGATCTTCTCTATCAATTGTATCTACTCCCATCATGGTCCTGAACACTGCAATCATGTCACCCCTCTCTCTCCTTTCCTCTAANGTGTGTGTGTGTGTGTGTGCGTGTGTGTGTGTGTGTGTGTGTGTGCATGCCTGTAGTCATGCATGCACACATACATACAGCTGTGTTTCTATTTGCATATCTACCTTTCATATCATATTGTTTATAAAGGCTTCAACAAGCTTGCGTGTGTATGTATTTTTCCTTTGTTTCATTTACCAGCATCAAGATTTTAATGTGTGTGTTTGTGTATGTGTTTTTATTTGTTTATTGTCCATTTATATACTGTACTGTGTTTCCTAAGACAGGATGTAACCATTATTCCTCATTTGTTAAAAAAAGTTCTGTTATCATTTTTGCTGCCAAAATTCCTTTTACTTCAAAACAGAAGACATTAACTTGTAACTGATCAATGCTCTTTCATCATAAACCCAGACTGAAGAGGGTTCTTTGTGGCCTGCACAATGCATCAGTGCTAAGAGATGCTGCAAGCGTGTCACTGAGGCATCCTTCTTCTCACTCATCCAGTCTTCTTACGCTTCACAACAAAGTTCTTTACCTCTTTACTCAGAGGATGCCACCTGTATCTTATTTATGCCAGTCCCAGATAATTCCAGTTAGCTCATGGGAGGCTTTCAAGTTGGAGAGTTTCTTCATCAGTTGCTTTAGTACAAGGATGTTTTGTGAGTTGAGTGCAATCATCAAAAGTTTGCTAGCATGATATCTTAAGGTGGAATAGGCCAGCTTGTAACCATAAAATGCCCTTTCCCTGTTACCCTAGACTGAGCAGGGTCGTTTGTGGTTTGCGAGGTGCATCAACGCTAAGAGGTGCTGCAAGTGTGTCACTGAGGCATCCTTCTTCTCACTTATCCAGCACTTCTCAGTTATGCTGTTTGAGTGTAATGAAGCTGAGGATTTCTCTCCAGCCAAGAGCCTTATGAACATGTGTTTCACATACTACCACGAAGGTTGGTGAATATATAATTGGTTATAAATGGTTGTTTGTGTGCAGAACTTCCTGTTATTCAGCAAAACTAAGGATGGTTATTATGGTATTTCATATGTTGTATGTGCATACATACATACTGTATATAC
>JAGKTI010008541.1:0-10369 GCA_018397915.1 Birgus latro
TTTCCAATATTATTTGTTTCCTAGTCTAACAACATTATTATAACAATTCCCTTATTTTACATCATTGCCACCATTTATTAATACTTCATTTCCTACAAGCTTACACCTCCTCCATTTTCTCCCCCTCCCCCACACCCCCTCCCTCTCTCTTATCTCTTGCAGGGGTGAGTGAATTTGCATATGTGAGGGTGGAGGGGGAGGGGTGGGGGAGGGGGTGGGGGTAAGATAAGAGGAGGAGGAGATAGAATGTGAAGGGGTGTTGGAAAGTGGGGGATAGGATGGGAATAAGGAAGGAAGGAAGCAGTAAATGAAGGGTAAGAGAAAATGAAATGGGGAGGGGAAGAAGAGAGCAAAATAAGCGGAAGGATGAGAGCAGGGATGAGAAGCGGGATAGGAGAGGATTGTGAGTGTGTGGAAGTGTGATGGTAATAGTAAGATAAGAAAAAATTGGAGAAGAAGGATGAAGAGAAGGGTGGAATAAATGAGAGAATGAGAAAGGCACTACAAGGGGGGATGGGAATAAAAGTGGAAAGAAGGAGTGGTGTGTTCGAGAAAGAGAATAGCATGACAAAAGGAAGAGGACAGCAGAGTAATTAGAAGAATGAAGATGATGCACAAGGATATTATGGACATAACAAATGAGTGTGGATATGAGAGAGGGAAAAACAGGGGAAGAGAAACCAAAAAAGGCAAAATAAGGTAAAGGGAGGGAGAGGTGAAGGTCTGGAGAGCACAGTGTTTGAAAAAATGCAAAGACGAGAGATGGGTAAAGGTAAGGTGGAAGAAATGGGAAAGGAAACATGAAAGAAAATATAAGTGAACAAACGAATAAAGCAAAGGGGAAGGGAAAGGGGAAGGGAAAGAGCAAGAAAAAATATGAAGAAAAACGAGAATAATGTAAAAAAGATCTTATTGGAAGGAAAGGACAGAGAAGAATGAAATATAGGGTAAGAGGTAAGACACCAGAGAAGAAAGATGAGAGACAGAAAGGAGGAGGAAGTAAAGAACTGAAAATATAAGGGGGTGAAGGTACAGGAAGAAAGGAACGAAAGTATAGGAATATTTCAACATTTTCTCCGTATTCATATACCTTTTTTTCAATAATTCTTCCACTATATCCATCAAACTTTTTCTTGTCAGTTAAGTCCTTCGCTTCTAGCTGCCTCTTAATTTTCTCTGGGGTATCCCTGCGGATAGGACAGAAATACCATCCAACTTCTCCCTGCGTGTCGAAAGAGGCGACGGCAGGAGAAGCGAATGGGGTCAGGAAACTTCCCCACTTTGTAGCGGCAAACGATGTGGTGACCCTTCTGTCCAACACTTGGGTTGCAAGTATTTTTACACCTCTTACAAAAGGTAAAGGAAAGGACTGCATCTTCCCTGCTTTACTCACGATCTTTTGATCCCATGGGTATGGGTACATGATAGTTTCGGTTCAAATGATCATGACTACTTTTCTTTGAACTTAATTTCAGGTTCACCGCTTTTCTTCTGATTTATATCACTATTAATTTTTCTTCTGTTAAACTGTTTTCTTATCCCCTATATATATCACCTTTGTTATTCATTCCCTTCTTTCCTCCCGTTGTTTAACTATCCTTTTAATCAGGTCTTCTCTTTCTCTGGCGATAGTTCTCTTCCTGACCCTGTCTAACATCTCTCTTAGTTCCCAGTGCTTTGTCCACTTGTTCTTAGCAGTATGTCTGCATATAACACACGTTATCTATTCCTAACTTCTACTCTTTCTCTCTCATTCATATTTTTTTCTCTTCCTCTTCTTAATGCCCAATTTCTTTCCTTTCCTTTCCATCTTCCTTCTCCCTATTTCTGCTTTCCTATCCATTTCATCCACTCTCCCTTCCTTTAATCTCTCCTCCTTTCTCCACATCCCATTATCATTTTCCTCTCGCTCCTCCCTCCCTCTCTATCTCTCATGTGTTTGACTCTCCTACCGATCCCCTTTTCTCCTCTCTCTTCGGTCCTCCTCCCTCCTCCCTCCCCATACTATCTCCCCTCTTTTAGCCCCTCCTTCCCCTCTCCCTTTCCCCTCTTTCTTCCACCAGTCTTTCATTCGGATACAAACCACCTCGTCCTCGGCTTATTTTTCGATCTGCGCCGATTTCAAGGTGGGACGAACTTGTCATTTTTTACCCAAGCCTTCACCCTCGACTGCGCTTTTTGCGGATTTCGTTATTTTTTTCTTTCCTTCTTTTATATTCGTTGCTTCTCGTCTCTCCTCCCCCTGGCTACTTTCCGTCAGTTTATTTCTGTCTTTTTACCTGTCACTTTTTCTGTCTACAGGTTATATTCTCCTCGGTAAGAGATGCTTCTTAGGAACTCTTCTTTGGCTATTTATTCTGCATATTCGGCCTGAGTGTTCTCTTTTATGCTACTTATATCTTTTCAATACTGATATGAAATGAAGAAATAACACACAACAGAACATTAAAGTGATATACGCAAATATTAACTGCTAATACAACTCTTGTTTCTTGATCTACGTGTTCCAAGCGTCCAAGGTATGAATCCCAGGCCACGGCGGACATTTGGAATCGGCTGGTGGTAGTATGTCCCTTCATATGTTTGTAAATGACTGCACCCTATCAACACACCTAACGGCACATACAGTTTCTGACATCCACGAAGAAAACCATCACAACACTGACTTTCACGTGTACTATTCGTGCTCTATATACCTCTTCTTTCGTACTTCGCCAGCATGGACAAGAGTTAATATTGGCTATCACCCTGCTAAAGAGGTGTGGTCCTGCGGTTAACTTTATAAAGACTGTCAGCGTTATAGTTACAGCACCTCTATATAATTTCTGTCTCGTCTTCAGTGTTTGTACATTTGACTTTCTCCACCTGTTTATGATTAGAATATCCGTCTATCTGTCTGTCGAGCAATTACCATATAAAATTACATCTCTTAGTTGCATACCTGTCAACCTACAACCCTGCATATATCTCTACAACTCAAGATCTTACATGCTAACCCATCTATCTATCCAACCATCCATCCATCTATCTGTGTATCTACATATATCTATCCATCCATCTACCCAACCATACATCCCTCGTATCTCCTCTTCTGACTGACGGATTCGGCGCCCTGTCCCCCTCCCGTCATTTCACGGATACGCAGGTTCGCCTCCTCGGCTACCCTTGGCACAATGGGATAGAGGGCTTCGTCCCGGCTAGTTGGAGGTTTTGGCCCGGGTTGGCAGCAGTGACTGGCTAGGATCGGCTAGGACTGGCAGCACTGATCAATTACTGGACCACGATTAGGGTAACAGGGAGGGATGAACGGAGGGAGGATGGAGGGAAGGAGGGATACATGGAGAAGGATGGAAGGAAGAAGAGAAGGGTGAAGGAATGGAGGAATGAGGGAAGTGTGAAGGGAGGGAGGAAGGAAGGAAGGTTGGAGGGATGGCGGGAAGGAGGGAGGGTTGGCAGGTTAGAGGGAAGAAGGGAAGGTTGAAGGGAAGGAGGGAAGGTTGAAGGGAAGGAGAGAAAGTTGGAGTGAATGAGAGAAGGTTGACAGGATGGAGGGAAGGAGAGATAGTTGGATGGATGGACGGAGGGAGGGAAGGTTGGCGGGATGGAGGGAAGGTTGGCGGGATGGAGGGAAGGAGGGAAGAATGGAGAGAAGGTTGGTGGGAGGGAGAAAAGGTTGGAGCGAATGTTGGATAGATGTAGGAGGAAGGTTGGCGGGATGGAGGGAAGGTTGGCGAGATGGAGGGAAGGAGGGAAGAATGGAGCGAAGGTTGGTGGGAGGGAGAAAAGGTTGGAGCGAATGTTGGATGGATGTAGGAGAGGGAAGTTTGAATGGACGGAGGGATGGAGGGGGGGGTTGGAAGGATGGAAACAGGGGGGTTTAGAAGGATGAAGGGAGGGAGGAAAGGTAGGTGGGATAGAGGGAGAGAGAGAGGAAGGATGGACGGAGTGATGGAGAGGTGTAGGGGAGGTTGGATGAATGGAGAAAAGTCTGGAAAGATGGAGCAAAGGTTGGAGTGATGGAGAGACGAATGAAAAATAGGACAGGTGGAAGGAGGGAATGCCGGAGGGATAGAAATGAGAAAGGAGGTAGGGCAGGGATGGAAGGAAAGGAGGACGAAAGGAAAATTGCAGGGATAAAGGGATGGCTGGAGGTATGGGGGGAAGAGAAGGAAGAATGGAGGAAAAGGGGAGAGAGGGAGAGAAGGGTGGGGTAAGGGAGAGACGGATGGATGAAAAGATTGAAAAAAGGTAGAGAGGGAAGAGTGGTGGGAAGGCAGCGAACGATGGAGGGAAAGAAGAACAAAGAAAAGGCCTGGAGGGAAGTAAATGGGTGGGCAAGAGAAACAGAAAGAAAAGACATGGGGACGAAGTGGAGGGGTGAAGTGGAAAATGAAAAAGAATGACGAGAGGAGGAGGAAAGATGCGGACCAACAGGGGGCGGAGAGTGAGACAGTTAGGGTAAGAGCAGAGAGAGGGAAAACTGTGAGTAGGAGTATAAGGAGAGGAAAAGGATGGTAAAGACAGAATGATCCGGAGAGAGAAGATAGGATGGGTGAGGGTGAGGAAGGAGAGTGTGGAATTATGAGGCGGGTGGATGGACTGATATAGCTGACTGGTGGGATGAATAAGTGAATGGATGGATAGAAGGATGAATGGAGCGATGGATAATTGGATCGATGGATGGATGGATGGATGGATAAAAGGATGGATGGATCAATGGATAACTGATCGATGGATGGATATAATGATGGATCAATGGATAAATGGATGGATGGATGGATAAAAAAGATGGATGGATCAATGGATAAATGAATCCATGGATAAAAGGACGGACAGATGGACGAAGAAATGGCTCGATGGATAAAAGAATAGATGGATGGATGATGAAATGGATGAATTGATGAACGAAACTATTATGAGAAGGAAGGTGGAAATGAAGCAAGGGAAGAAGGAGTGATAGAAGATGGATGTGTAAGTGGAAGGGTGGATGGATGGAAAAATAGTTGGATGGCTGGGTGTATGGATGGATGGATGAACTGAGGCATGGATGGATGAATTGGCTGGTTGGCTGATTGATTGACAGGATGGATACCTAGTTAAATGAATGAGCAAAAGGTTGGGTGGATGGATGGATGGATCAGTGGGTGGATGTTACTTTGGAGGGAGGGAGGGGAGAGGGGGTGGAAAGTAAAAAGGAAAAGGTGAAAGGAAGGAGGTGGCGGAAGTGATAAGACGGTAAGAAGATGGATGGACGCGTGGAGAGAGATATGGGAGAGGAGAATGATGAAAAGTGATACGGTTAGGAGGAAGGAAAAAGGAAATATAGAAGGGAAAGGTAAGTAAAGGAAGTAAGTAAAGGCTGTAGAAACGATACGAGTAGGGACAGGAGAGATTGTTGTTGCTTTTGCATAACTCTGTTGGTCTGGCCGAGCAGACCCGTCGATCACAAGTAAGCAACTGTTTCTGTGGGGCCGTTCTGCAGGTAATATACAGTTCATATACTGTGTAGGGAACCGGCGCCTCCTTTTCGTAGACAGCGCCTCGTCAGGGTCGGACAAGGGTCCTTCCCCGCGGTGAAGTGCAGGGTAATATGTTGGCTTCTTGATGGACGCAGCATCTGCTTCACTCCACCAAGGGTACACAATGCCACCACGTGTAGGCTCCTCGTCACCACGTGCAGGGAGGAGTAATGAAAGGAAATGGGGAGAAACTGTGAATGTAATAAAACAGTAAGTTGGGTTGAAAGGGAGAAGTAATATGTAGAGTAAATGAACGGATGTTTGCTGCTGAGTATTCATGATTCAGGCGCTGCCCAAATACGCTGACTGACGTTAACAGTTCCCTGTCGACAAATCTGCAAACTATGAATGAGAACGCTGAGAAGACTGTTTTGCGTGTACACATCCGAGAATTCCTTAACCCTGCGTAACGTAATGGTAAACTGAGCTCACTTACCTCTCTCCCATGGGAATTAGGAGAGAGAGAGAACTAGACAAAGAGAGTGTAGCACAGACCTCTCCCAACAAAGTAGCCAGCCGTCAGGGGAGTCTTAAAATAACCCGAATTCCTGATGGAATACCTATATAGGTCTACATCTTACAGAGAGACGATGAGGAAGAAAGAGGAAGAGGTAATTGGAACCGATGAAAGAATGTGAAAACGACAGGAGTTGGAATGGAAGGACAGAAGAAAAGGAAGAATGAGGTTAAGAAAAAAAACTTACAGAAGGCGACAGTAATAAGAGGTGTTGGGATAAAGTGAATGAAGGAGGGAGATTAAGATAACAAACGGAGGAAAGTTGGCAAAAGTGACAGGAAAAAAAGAAAAAAAAAGATCTTGGACTGGGAAGGAAGGATCAGAGTAACGTAAAAAGGAAAGGTAAAAAAAAAAAAAAAAAAAAAAGGAACTGGGAGCAGGTTGAAGCCTAATGGCAGAAGAAGTTGCGATGGGAGGGAGACATGAAGAGAAGGAAAGAGGAGGATGGAGTTGGTGCTGAAAGAATAGAGGGAAGTGTGAAGATATGACAGAAAGCAAGGCAAATCAGTAGAGGAATGAAAGAAAGAAAGGAATGGACAGCAAAGTGCAGGAAAGATGTGGAATGATCCCCGCAATACGATGACGCCATTTCTATTATATTCTTGCTATCCCTACATGGCCTTACGCAGCTGCCGGTAAGGAAAGGCCACTCGTACGGTGACGCCGTAGGTCCATTCTTACTGCCCACCGACGATTCTGTTCACATTAATAAAGACATCTCGTACAGAAGTAGCTAAATAATAAGAGAGACAGGAAGTGGAAGAAAACAGTGATGGTGGCTAAAGACTAATAAACACTAAGACAGTGAGTAAGGGATAAATAAAATCAATAAAAAAGAAACACAAGTCGATCACGCCCACACCACAAGACGAGCAACCAAGGATGAGAGAGACAGGGAGTAATAAGGATTAAACTATTCCCTCTTCACCGATAATCTCCCTCTCCCCACCTTTAATCCCCTCCGTAATCCCTCCTTCCATTCCCCCCAACTCCTCTCCTTCCACGCCTCCAGTATCTCCATCTACTTCGACCTCTATGCACTGGGGCAAAATGGGTGATATTCCTGCGTCACCCTGGGTCTGTTGACAGAATGAGGTCCTGTTGTGGTGGTATTGATGGCTATGTTGACTCAAGGATGTTATTGCTGAATAGTGATTACGTACAGGGAAATGGTTTTGAAGGAGGGAGGGAGGGAGGGAGGGATAGGCTGGAGAAGACGGGGGTAAGAGCTCTCCCCATAATTTTCTCCCTCCTCGTATACTATTATTGTTTTTGTCAGTGATACAGTTCCATTACCTCTGTCATTACACGGTTATCTGGGCCATTAATTTATCCCCTTCACAACGATGACGTCATTTCCACGTTACTCAAAATATTTTCAGGCCATTTCATTAACACCGGTGGCGACTTATCGACCTGGAGTGATAAGCAATGTCTCCCGTGGCAACATCACTACCAGGGTGCTCTACTGCGTTGAATAAATTCGTCTGGTTACAGCGAGTAAATTCTAATGAGTCCTCGGGCTGAAGAGGTTATGTTCTTCACAAAAAGGGGTCGTCCGTAAGAACAAAATCATTTGGTGATAGGAAGAACAAAACATAAAAGATGGTGCTGACCGGTTTATGGAACAGGGACCGAATTTATAATCTTTCCAAAGCTTAGGCTGTGCATAAGATAATTTGTGTACATTTGTGTATACGTTTGTCTTTACTTGTACAGCAACTACACATTTCACAGACAAATGAGAAAGATCATAAAAAAAAAAAAAACAGAAACAACGTGATTTGTAATAACCTAATTCTAAGATGACATTTATCCTGCAGAGAAGTTAGCATTTTTTTTTTTAACACCCAGGTATCTGACCCTTTACTACATGAGGACCCCCTTAAGCATGATTAAACTGTCTGTTGCGTCAATGAACTAATAAAGACGCCATAGCAGGGAAGGGTGCATCAAGGATGGTGGTGTGACAGGGGTGAGATGTGGTTATACGGAGGGGAAGAGAGAGGTGAGACTGAGTGAGAGAGTTGATAAGTGTGAAAGGTGAGAGGTATCGGAAGAGAGGAGTGATAATGAGTGAGAGAGGTAAGAGGTGGAAAGTGCGAGTGGGAATATCAGGAAGAATGATGGGGGGCGATCAGCGAAAGTGTTGACAAGAGTGAGAGGGAATATAAGGGATGAGAGGACTAGAGAATGGAATAAGATGTATGAGGTAAGAGGTGTGAGAGGGAATGTACGAAGAAAGGGAATATAAGAGGCAGGACAAGACAGGTGGGACGTAATTTGGGAGAGAGGATATGAGGAATGGAAGGTGTGAATGGAAATGAGGGGAAGGATGAGAAGGCGAATGAGAGGGAGGGTGAAAGGGACAGGCAGGCCATCTCTCTCCTCAGCAGGGGCCTAATCTGAAAGTCAAGGAGGGTGGAAAAGGTCAAACTGAAGACGCGATAATGTGGGATACCAGGCTAGGGGAAATGATGATGCATATCCATTTCACTCCCATGACGTTGGTGGTAGGTGGTGGCGACCATCATCCACACACTTTATACTGTGGTGCCTACTTCTTTCTTCATCTTGTCAGTTATTTTCTATCTGCCCTCCTCTCTTCCTGTTTTTATCATCCTTCCAGTCACCTTTTATTACTCTTCTCTTCACATCAGGTGACCCTACACTGAGTGACAGGCCTAACGGTTTTCTGTAACCCAGGAAACTATTTACAACTGTGGGTGGTAACCACAAAGAATAACGGGGTGATGTGGGGACTACTATGGAGGCCCTGTTAACTGGAGGGAGAGACGCAAATGCACCGTCCGTCCGGGAACCAAACCACCCACTTCCACGCTCCTGGCTGTGGTGAAGAACTGTCTGCCGTAGGGCAGTATAGGTTCACTGAACGGTATGGCCTTGCAGGGGCTGTTGCCTGTCGGCGGTTGATTGGTCTGCTCAGTCAGACAGACCGAGGTTAACAACAACAACAACCATGACGTAAGTTTTATATTAGTTTTGCAGCTTCCAAATGATTTTTTTTTCCAACTTAAGAATGTGTTTGAGTAATAAGATAGCTAATGAAGGTAATATCAAACCCCTGCAGTTCGAATATTCTCTCCTAAGCTGAACACAACAGCCTGGAGGTAGCAAGAATAAACAAATGTCACCGTGTTCAAGGCGACAGGGTTCTGGGAGGTTTTAATGAGAGACATAACTGTGATTACGGGTGGGGGTAGGGAGGGATGAACGCAGGCATAGCTTGTCACACACTTCTCAGAAGTTACCCACATTCACAGGAGTACTATATTATACTCGGTCAGTGTGTCCGTCCGTCCGTCCGTCTCTCTCTCTCTCTCTCTCCAATTAGTTTCAAGATATGAATGTGAATGTCTATAGTCAGCAGAGTCTTTTAATGAAGCTGACGCATCAATAGAGGCACAGATTTTTACTCATATATTAATAAATATATAAAAGCATACAAACTCAAGCTTGACATGTGTGTCATCATCTACATTCACACACCTATAATAACCGACTTCCTGGTAAGATTAGGCTATGTCTATATTACATTGTCTTCTCTATTTAACACTTACACATTTTTTTCTTTTTTTACGAAAGGAGTTGAAGGCGTTAGACAGGAAGTGAGGCAAGAGGAGCAACATGGAACTGGACAGATTAAAACGAACACACTGGACTGGTCAAGAATGGAAAGACGGAGTGGCAGAGGAACAAATGGGAGAAGCATGATATAAAGGGGTAAAGAATAAAGAATGAAAAGAGAATTAGGAAAGAGTAACTGAAGAATGAATGGAGCTGAAATGGAGGATGGAAAACAAGATATTAGGGAAAAACGAACAAAATAAGGAATGGAAAAAGAAAATGAGAGATAAAAACAGGACGGCATTAGGGTGGTAGATAGGTATAGAAATATATAAGGAAAGCAGAGAGGAAAAACGAGAAAATTATGGCAAAGAAGAGGAAAGAAAAGAGTACTACGGAAAAAGGAAGGAAGAAAGGTTACAGCGTGGCTTGGGAGGAGGAAGATATGGGGCAAAGATGGGAGTAAAAGTAAAATAAATAAGAATTAAAGATGACAAAAACAGAAGGATAAAAAAAAAATGTTCAGGAGGAGGAAGCAACAGAGGCGAAGAAACAAATGAGGTGAATGGAAAACGTGGGATTAAGGAGGTAAAAAAGAAAAGAGGGGAGGAGAGTGGAAAGTCGAGGGATACTGAAGGCATAAGGGAGAGAGGGATACAGAATGATAAAAAAAAGACAGAAAGAGGGATACGTAAAGGGGAAAAGAAAGATGGGCATGGACAGCAAAAAGTGGGAAATGGGGGAG
>JAGKTI010008541.1:15380-28286 GCA_018397915.1 Birgus latro
ATGATGGCTGTATTAAGAATCGTATGTCATACAGTATATATATCCATATGCTCACATACATACACACACATACACGTGTGTATGTATGTGTTTAGACGTATATATGTATGTGTATGCATCTATATATGTGCATAATTCGTATAGCTAAATATGTTGTGATTATAATTAAAATAAGCAAATAAAGCTGAGTACACGAGTAAAATTTGTTATGTATTACTGAAACGTTTATGAGGGAGGGAAGGAGAAGAAAGCGAGGGGAGCAAGGGACAAGGGAGGGAGGAGGGAGCAAAGGGAGCAAAGATGGAAGAAGAAGCGAGAGGAGAAAAGAAGGGGGAGGGAGGAGGGAGTGAGGGGAGAAAGGAGGGGAAAAGGAGAGGGAGGAAGGGGGAGGGATGGGAGTTGGGGTGGGGGCTAAGGGCAGGAACCTCATTAATTAACTAATCCGACCTGGTGAGACCTAAGATTGAGTGGACCTCCCTTGGGGGTCTCCTGCTGGGTTGAGGGAGGGGAGGGGGAAGGAGTGGAGAGGGAATGGAGGAGTGGAGAGGGCAGAGAGAAGGAATGGAGAAGGAGCGGAGATGGCAGAAAGAAGGAATGGAGAGAGGAGGGGGAAGGAGTAGAGGGGAGAGGGAAAAAGTAGAGACGAGGGGAAGAGGAAGGGGAGAGAGTGGAGAGGGAATGGGGATGGAGTGGAATGGGGGTGAAGGGATGGAGGAGGAATGGAGAGGGAATTGGGCTGAAGCGGAGAGGGGACAGGAAAGGAGTGGAGGGGGGACAGGGAAGGAGTGGAGGAAGGATCGAGGAGGAATGGAGAAGGGATGGCGGAGGAGTGGAGAGGGGATGGGGAGGAGTGGAGAGAGGATGGGGGAGGAGTGGAAAGGGGATGGGGGAGAAGGGGAGAGGGGATGGGGGAAGAATGGGGAGGGGAGGGGGAAGGGGGATGGAGTAGAGAAGGAAGGTAGGATGTAGGGAAGGGGGGTGTCGTAGTAGAGTAGTTGCCAAGGATGGGTTCTGGGAGAGTAGTTTGGAATAATGAGGTAGTATGATGTGACGGGGAGGAAAGGAGTGAAAAAGGGGTAAGAAATAGAATGGGGGGGGGAGGAAGGCAAGTGTGATCAGCGGAATTAGAAGAAAGGGTAGGTCTTCCCCGCTTCTATTGCCTTGCTTCCTTCCTACGTTCAGTTCACGTTCTTTGGTTCATGTTCACGTCTATTTCCTGTCAGTTCGTTCATACTGAGCGTCGGCGAATCGGTTACAGCCCCCGGTGAGTCTTCAAATCACATGTATTCTCTTTTTAAATGCAATGATGACTAAGCACAGCACGAATAAGTATGTTTAATTTTTCCATACAAATGGAATACCCAGTTGTATAGCCAGATCTCGATACTGACAAATGTGCCCAAGGAACAATGAGGGCACAAGTACTTTTTATTTTTTCTTCCTGTAATCAGGTTAACTGTAATCGAATTATGAAACACTTAACTCTTCATTAGTTTCTCAAACTGTGTGAATTTTCGTTTCCTTAGTATTCTTTATATAACAGACATTTTAAAATCTAGCTGGTTTTTGTCCAAATCTAGCGGTTGGGGGGGAGGTCCAGGCTAGAGGGTCTTGAAATTTGGAGTTGGCAACACTGAGGAAGACAAGGAAACTTAGAATGGAATCTGGGACAAAACCGAAAATGTGTGCGGGATGAGAACAGAAATGCTGACAAAAAGGTTGAGAAGAAAACTGCGTTTGACGCAAGTCATTTAGATGCGAGCTGAGACGATTAGCCCTTAATTCCACCCTACTACTAAAACCAATGTAATGTTATGTATGAATTATGAAAGCTCACCTAAAAAACAGCCGTCGATATGAACTGTAACAGCTAAGAAAACTCATCCACGCAAAAGAGCTGTCCTCCCCACACAGACGAACATGACCCAGGTACAGTGTCAGCGACTGCGCACGGTAAAAAAATGCGCGATATTGACGTAGCTCTCCCCACTTCTAAGAGGCTGTTTTCGTGGTGAAAGTAATGCGATCTCTCCAAGAAAGATCATGATCAAGTCATAAGAAATACTGGGAATAGAATAATATGGAAAATGCTGTGAGTTCGCAAAGGTAAAAGGATGTTCTTGTGGGAGTGTGTCTAGTGTGGAATAAGAGACAAAAAAGAAGGTACATGCGCTGTAACTTATGTGCGGTTATGTATTACTATAAAGAGAATACAAAATACAGTTGAGTGATAACAGGCTTAGGCGCTGAATTAATGAAAATAACTTGCATGGTAATCAGTGTAACAGGTATGTAAAGAAAACGATAAGCACAAGAAAGTATTTAAGAGTACACAAAAGCAATAATGACGAGAAGCTGAAGAAAGAAATATATTATGTATGGTAAGCAGGATAAGGGGTTAATAAGGGAAATAATGAGGTGCAAAGAAATATTTAAGTGTACATAGGGGAGATAATGAGGAAACTAAGGTAGGCAAGACTGACGCCTATCAATATTTCAGAGGGCAATTTAGATGCTATCACGAGCCTCTTGTCGCATCAAAGGGAATGAATGGGTGGAGATGGGAGTGATGCGTATTTTGGAAAGATGAAAGGCATTTACTGAGAAGGTTGGTAATCCCTTTTCATTATTTTGGGTCTATAAAAGGTGGGTTGAAAGGGTTTTTACTGAGAGAGATTCTTTTAAGTTTACAACAGATTGCCGAGGTAGGATGAAATACTGCAAGCAATATACTGTGAAACCGGAGTAAGTTGGGAGAGGCTGAGGACGGCAATACAGTAATTCATGGTTACGGCTGACGATGACTGATGACTCCTGATTATGAATGAAATGGTTCATGATGGTGGTGGTGGTGGTGATGATGATAATAACAAGAGTGGCTGTAGTGTAGTAATAATAATAATAATAATAATAACTACAACAAACAACAATAATTACTGTATAATATGATGATGATGATGATGATGATGATAGCGATGATGACGATGTATGAAAATGAGTTGTTGCTGCTGCTGAGTAACCCCCGATCCGCCTGTCCGAGCAGATCCATCAATCGCAGGCAAGCAACTGCAACTGCATGGCCGTCCCGTGCAGTGAACCGATGTTCTTTTGCGACAGACGGCGCCTCGCGAGGCGCGAGGCAAGTGTATGGAAGCTTAGCCCCTGGATGGACACCTCATTTGCGTCTCACTCGGTTAATTAAAGCACCATAGAAGGCTCCATATTACCCACTTATACAGTTATATGGTTACACCCGGTGTTGTAAATGGTTTCCTGGCTTCCAGAAAAGCATTAGGCGTGTCACTCAGTACACCGCCATCTGAAGTGGAAAGAATAGTAGTAAAAAGATGACCGGAAAGATGTGAGAAAATATGAAGGCTGGAGAGCATACATAGACATGAACGACTGAGGAGAAGGAAGGAGCAGGCAGCACTGAACTGAGTGATTGCATGATGACTGATAATGGCTCATGAATGATGATTATTACTATCTATCTATCTATCTATCTATCTAATGCCAGACGCCTCAATCCGTAAGGGGTGGCCAAAAACAAATCACCTCCATGTCGCTCTGTCCCCCGCCATTTCACTGCCCTGCTCCCAGCTCACATCTCCTCTTTCATATACCTCTCCACTCCAGCCCTCCATCTCATCCTAGGTCCCCACCTCCACATCACTCACATACACTCTCCTCGTCAAGCTCTCACTCTCCCTCTTCTCCACATGGCCAAACCACCTTAACCTGCTTCTCCTAACGCTTCCTATCACATCCACATCCACACCACAACACTCCTTCACTTCGTCATTTGTCAGTCTGTCTCTCCATATGACTCCACATGCTCCTCTCAAATAACTCATTTCCACTGCTCTCACTCTTGACTTGTGTCCCTCCAACAAGGTCCAAGCTTCACTTCCATACGTTAGAGTTGGTATCACAATAATGTCATGTAGTAGCTTTTTCACTTCCATGCTCACTTCCCCGTTTCTTATCACTGCTTTCAAGGATCCAGCAACCTTTCTTCCCTGCTGCACCCTTTCAAGCACTTCACCCTCTCAACTTCCATCCTTACTGATCACACAACCCAGGTACTTAAACGCACTCACATTCTCCATTTCCTCCCCATCCAATCTCACTATACATTCACTGACTTCACTTCTCTCGAAGACCATCACTTTACTCTTCCCTACATTCACCTTTAGATTCCGTTTCTTACACACTCTCCCAAACTCATCCACCAAGCCTTGCAGCTCCCCTTCGTCTTCACTTAACAGCACAGTATCATCTGCAAACAACAGTACAGGGAGTTTCCAAACACTACCCTCTCTCACTAGGGTCACTCCAACATCCACTGCCCTACCTTGTATCTCTTTTATAACCCCATCCACAAACAGACTGAACAACCATGGAGACATGACACATCCTTGTTTCAGTCCAACCTTCATATAGAAAAATTCACTCAGTTCACTGTCCACATGCGCAGTTCACTATCCACAGTTCACTATCCACAGCCTTAGCACCCTCATACCTTCACGGCCTTCAGCAACTTCCCATCTACTCCATATATTCTTAATACTTTCCACAATCCTTGTCTATCCACCATGTCATATGCTTTCTCCAAATCCATAAAGGCTGCATACAACTTCTTTCCCTTCTCTAGAAACTTTTCCACTAAACATCTAAGAATGAATATCTGATCTACACAACCTCTTCCCTTCCTAAAACCTCCCTGTTCTTCTCCAGCTAATTCCTCTGTTATTTCCCAAGCACTGTCAGTATCCTACCATATACTTTTTCTATTACACTAAGAAGGCAAATGCCCCTATGATTTCCACACACTTCTTTTTCCCCTTTTCCTTTGTAAAGGGGAATAATTATATCTGACTTCCAATCCTCCGGGACTCTACCTTCCTCCCAGGCCAATCTGCAAATCTTCCAAATCCATTCTATTACTATCTCTCCCCCATGCTTCAGCATTTCACCACACACACTATCAACTCCTGGGGCTTTCCCCCTTTTCAACCTTCTTCATTGCTTCCACAACTTCCATCCTACTGATTTCTTCCTCTCTTCTCACATCCCTCCTTCTCCCAGCTATTCCCCAGCCACTTATACTTGCATTACTTTCATTCTCTATGTTCAACAGTTCATTAAAGTGTCCTCTCCATCTGCTCACTTTTTCTCCCTTCCCCACTAGTAATCTACCATTTTTATCTTTCACCCCCCAACTAACTTCTTTGGTACTCTCTTTGCCTCTTTCCTGAACATTTTCCTACATTCCCTCCACTTTACACTCAAATTCCTTCCAAATTCATCATCCACTCTCTTCTTACTCTCTTACTAATCTTTTCACCTCTCTCTTCCTCTTTACATATAACTCTCTCTTCCGTCTCTCAACTTCTTCGACGCCCCTGTTTCTCATTCACTCACTATATGCTTTCTTCTTTAGTGCCACAGCCTCTCTCACCTCTTCAGTCTACCATGCTGCTCCCTGCACTCCCTTTCATCTTCTCTTCACACCACACACCACCTCACATGCTGCACAGATTTCTGTGAACATCTTGCACACACCTTCCACATCCCCCCATCTGCTCCAATCTATATTTACCCAATCGCTCCTCCACTTCCCTCTTATATTCTGCCTTTTTTCCATCCTCTTGTAACTTTTCTACCCTCCTTGTAAGAACTGCTTCCTCCTGTCCTTCCCTTCTTCTATTCCTCCATTTTGTTTGGACTTCGATTCTGGCCACCACCAAGTGGTGGTCCGAAAGTCCACTCCCCCAGCCTCTATATGCTCTTGCATCCATTACACACTTTCTCATCCTTTCATCCACACCCACATAATCAATCAATGCCTTCCGTTCATTCAGTTCACCATCCACCCTTCTCATCACTCGCTACGTATACCTATGGATCATTTTGTGCCTGAAGAGGGTATTGGCTATCACAAACCCCCTCCCGGCACAGATGTTCACTAAAGCACTGCTATTCTCATCCATCTCTGCAGGCACACCCTACTCACCAACTGCTCCATCCACCATCACATTCCCTACTGTTCCATTTATATATCCAGTCAAAAACACTCTCATTCCTTTCAAACTTTTCCAAGCACGCTTCCACATTTGTCCAGAACTCTTCTCTCACTCTGCTTGCACGATCTTGCGTTGGCGCATATACACATACAATCGCCCACATTTGTAGCCCAACTTTCACTCTTACCTATACAATCCTTGAGCCAACTGATCCATACTCTCTGATATTCTCCTTCCATCTGTCACTCACAACAATACACACGCCTTCTACTGATGACGATTATCGCTGATGACATGATGATGATGATGATGATGATGATGACTAAAAATTACTGATGATAATGGATGGTGTGTCATGAGTGGTCATTATTATTGATGATGATTGATGACTGATAATGATAATGACTGATTAATATGAATGACAATAAGAGATGACTGACGACTGATAATTTTATCTGATGACTGATTACTAATGATTTATGTTTATGGCCGATAAAGACTGATTATGATGATGATGAAAACAAACACATCGACGAATTCTCACTTTCCTTTCTCTCAGCTGCTCTACTTTCTTCCCTCTCGTCTCGTTTTCTTTTCCCCCTCTTATCGTCGCAGGCAAATCTCTCATCTACCGACAGCGAGAGGGAAGGTATCTGTGAATGAAGTCTGACAGCGAATGGGCTTTTGAGAGAGCAAGGAAGAGGGTGAATAAGAGCGGCATGAAGCGGCAGGTGAGCCAGACAGCGAATGGATAACAAGAAGGAGAATTCAGAGTGCAATAACCACGACCACCAACCGGTTCAAGTGTGAATATTAGACTTTCCCCTGTGCCCCTGACTTTAGACCGACTGCTCCACAAATCGTATTATATCACTCATAACTGACCCATAACCCTTCCATAATTTTTGGCCTGAATTAGATTAAAACACAGATGACCTTGCCTTGTGACCCTGGTATTTGGTCTTTTCCAGTAACCTTCACCTATGACATATTGTTCTCAAACTCGAATTCCTTAACCCCTGTCTCACCCTGAGCCTAAATTAAATAAAAGTAGTTTAAGGTGACCTTGACCTTTGGCCTATTGTTCCCCCAAACAAATTGTCAACCCTTGCTTGATCCTCAATAATTCCACCAAGTTTCCAAATCAGACAAAAAATGTTTTGTTTACTCGCAGGGACACGAATCAATCCTTGACCATGCCATGTGACCTACACGTTTGACTGTCCTCGAATGAAAATCCCATTGTTTTTGCCTTAATCTCAACCTATCCATCTAGCTGGTCTAAATTGAATAAAGCTATTTAAGCTGACTTTGCTGGATCAAATTCTGACCTAGCCCTGTGACTTTTATCTATGAAATAATGTTATTAAAAAAAACGCAGGTCAACCCTTCAACCATATTTGGTTAAAGTCGATTATTAAAAAGGTAGACTTTGCTCTCTCTCTCTCTCTCTCTCTCTCTCTCTCTCTCTCTCTCTCTCTCTCTCTCTCTCTCTCTCTCTCTCTCTCACACACACACACACACACACACACACACACACATCAAAACATATTACCAAATTTCGTCGGTGCATGTTTAACGTGTGGAAGTCAGTGAGAAGGGAAGCTGGTAGATATCAGAAATCTTGTGAATGAATAGTGAATGAGTACGAGGGAAGGGGTGAGTGAGGAGGATGCAAGTAGTAGCGGGGAGTGTGATGAAGGCAGGCAGTAATATTGATAACGTGTGATAATCAGCAAGAAGGTGAAGGGATAACTTGTACCCCTTTTACTCTAACTTGGCCGATATTTTCGTTCGTCTGCAGCTTATTTCGGGTACCTCAATGCTAGAAGATAATACTGCGTACAGTAGCACTTCTTCGTGACTACCACTATATTCTATGTTGGTCTACTGCTGAATCCCAGCACTGAATATAGACAGATGTCAAATTTAGGCCAACTTAGAGTAAGAGAGGTATAGGAGGTTCGAGAGAGCTGCTGAGTAGAGAAGTAGAGACAATATTTTGGAAGTGGTTGGACGAGGGAATTTTCGTTTGTTCAAGGGCGTATAAGAGGGTCGTGAAGTAGGAGGGAGTGGGAAAGACACAATAAGTGGGAACGATATGAAGACGCTGGAAAGTGAGGAGAGAACGGAGTGGGTGAGAGCGATGCCAGCAATGATAGGGCGTGTGAGAGGGGAGTAAACATGTGAGTAAGCCGGCAAAGAGACAGCAAGTGGGAACAGTCAAATGTTAAGCAAGATGATATGAGACAGCTGGTGAGTGGGAAGTGGTGCAGACATTACCAAGAAATAGATGAGTGAGAGGGATCACACAAATTAAAGTGCTATAGGCGGTTAATAGGCGTGTCAAAGCAAATATGAGATGGCGAGCGAGAGGAGAATCAGATATGAGAGCGAATATGAAAGCGACGATGAGGGAACAAAAAGAAGGGAATATATGAGGGGGGGAGAGGGCGAGTGAGACAGGTGTGATGAAGATGTGCGAAGTGTGAGAGAGGTGTGGGTGACAGATGTGAGAGCGATGAGACGTACGAGGTGTGAGAAGGATGAGAGGCAAATGAATGAGAGTGAAGGGCGTGAGAAGGGAGGGAAGAGTAAGCAAGGAACAGAAGAGGAAGAAAGTATGAGTGAGTAGCGTGAATGGTGTGAGAGAGATAAGGGTGGAAAAAGCGTAAAAAGTGTGACAATGAATATATGAAAGATGAGAGGGGGAGTGAGAGGGGCAAATAGTGTGAAAGGTGTAAGACAGACAACAGGGCGAGAGAGAAGCGTGAGAGGAAACATAAGAGGATGGCTGAGAGGAATGAATGGTGTTGGACGCGACGGATGAGAGGGAGAGGGAGAAGAGTGAAGAGCGTGTAAGAGATCATGAAAGTGAGGATGAGAAGAGTGGAGAGCATGTAAGGGACGCGTGGGATGAGAGGATGAGTAAGAGGGGTGAAGGGTGTAAGAGGTGTAAGGGATGAGAGTGCGAGTGAGAGGGGTGAAGTGTGTGAGAGGGAGTGAGAGGGACAGGCAGGCTCTCTCTCTCCTCAGCGGGGGTCTAATCTGAAAGTCAAGGAGGATGGGAGGGAGGTGGCGTGTCACTCCAATAGTTCAGACACGCATAATATATATATATACTTACACATATATTCACACACGTACTTACAAAACTTCTACATAGTCTTTAATTCCTACTTTCTATGTAAAAATCAAATGTACACACACATACACATACACCTTCACTCGGGTACAAATACACAAATAATGCCTATCTATGCACACACACACACACACACACACACACACACACACACCGATGCCCTTAAAACACACATCTATGTAAAGGCAAACACCTCTAACGCCAATACATACATACACACACATTTACATAACGGCACATTACCAGCCAATTCCTTATCATCTCTTTTGGACCCAGGAGAAAACGGGGTGTCTGAGGACGGAGGGTAGGCTGTCGCTGTCTTAATTATTCAACTGCAGGAGACGGCATCATACATGGCAGAGAGATCTCGGGCCAATGGGAAGCGAACTGCAAACCTGAGACGCATTCCACCTAACATAATAATAAAAAAAAAAAAAAATAATGAGTGCAATATACCATCTGGTCGGTTAAACATCTCTACGAGCGAGACCTTGCTGCCACCTCGTCACAGCGCTGTAAGAGATTGGAGATGATCATACCCGTATACTTGTTATGTTTCCTTTCAGATTCCAGATGGTATATTGCAGCCTGTCATTCTGCAAATACAGTATCTGTCAACCACTGTGGTTGTGATAATTAAAACTGACTGATGTCCATGCTGCGGTAGGTCGAGGTGTGAGGATCAGTAAAGAAACACCACAACTCTGTGATCGATGTGTCGTTTCTCGATAAGTTTCCGTTTTTTTTTTCTTATTAGCGAAATAACGTTGGGTGATATTTTAAACAAGTAAATGGTTATCGGAATAAAGAATGATACGCAGTCATGGAAATAGGTCATACCAGTACATTAGGTATTTAAAAAGTTTTCAGTCATTCAAAATGCAAAGGGAAGCGAGAGAAACTATACTTCTGTCTTCGTCAACAAGCTTCATGCGTTCTTACGCATACAGACTATGTACAAATGCGCGCGCGCACGCGCTCTCTCTCTCTCTCTCACACACACATACACACACACACACACACACACATTTACACTCCTAGACATACCTACATTCTATACATATCTTTACGTATGTCTTCAATGAACTATTTTTATATAATACAAAATTAACTAAGTATCATTCAAATATACGGACCTTCCCATATACTATCACGAATTCCTATATCATTATAACTGCCATTTAAAACTGTTTACTCGTACACTAAATCTGATACTTATAAAAATATGCAGCTACCTTTCATATTTATACCAGTAAAATGATGTAACAGATATTTTAGCACACTGACAGCTCACAAATACAAGGATACATGAGCAGAAAAATATACGCAAAAACATGTCCAGTAAATACTGTACATACAGTAAATACTATCTGTCCGTCTCTCTCTTTCTCACGAAATTTTCATCTCATCATCACTCCTAATCCACTTCCTTCTTCGGAAGTCTCTTAGCTACTCATACATCTTCCTTCCCATAATCCTACTTCCACTCATTTCTCAGCCTTCTATCCTCCTCTTCCCTTCTCTCCACCTTTTGTACACCTTTCTCTTCCCCTCTTACCCTTTTGTACACCTTTCTCTTCCCTTCTTACCCTTTTTTACACCTTCTCCTTCCTTTTTTTCTCCTTTACTGCACTCTCCTCTTCCCTTCTCTTCTGTCTCTCCAATCTCTTCTTTCTTTTTACTTCAGCCAACGAAGTTGGAGGAAGTTATGTATTTACCTATGTTTGTCTGTTTGTTTGTTTGTCCAAACGATATCTCCACAAGTTCTCAATGAACTTCAATGAAATTTTGTGGATGGGTGGGCTACGGGCCAAGAAAGAACTGCTTAAATTTGGGGGCTGATCCGGATCCCGCAATGGAACTGGCGGGGGTGTGCGCTCTCTGAGTGCTTTCTAGTTTATTTATACGTTCCTTTTCTTTTCTTCTTCCCACATCTACACCGTCTCTTCCGCTTCTCCTAAATCCCCCACTCCCCTCTTTACTTGCACGTACTTCCCTACAAACTTATCTTCCCATCCCTTCGTTCCTTCTTACTGTACGTCCTTTTCTTCCCACATTTTATTTCCTTCACCCTCTCCACTCTCTCCCCATCTCCTACAACCTTACCTCTCCCTTCACTACTACATCCTCTTCCTCTTCATACATACATCCCCTTTTTCTTCCCCATTCCTACTTCCTCCCATCATTTCCCATTCTTGTATTATTTTCCCCCATTCCTACACCCTACCTCATCTCTTGCACTCTTCCGTCTTCTCGCACTCCTATCACTCATATCCCATTTCCTCTCACTACCCCATTTTTACACTGTTCCTCATCCTTGTATAACCCCTTCCTCCCACTCACTCTTGAAACGTTATTCTTTCCTCCATTCTGGCTCTTCCCTCCCTCCCTCTCTCTTTCATTTCTTTTTTCTCTACTCTCTCCCATTCCTTCATCCCCTTTCCTCTCCTCCCTTTCTACCACCTACACCTCCCCTTCACTCCTATATTTTCCCTCTCTCCATTCCTGTCTCCTACAACATCACCCACTCTCCCATTCCGACAACTTTCCCAACTCTTCCACCCTTCCCCATCCTCGTACAATCTCACAACTTCTACTTCAATCTTCCCAACACGTATATCCCTTCCCCACCCTACCTTCCTAAGCCTTCCGCTAACCACTGTACTCTTCTCCCATCTCCTACTCCTCCACTCCCAAACTCTTACATCCCTTCCCGAATTTCTTACCTCTCCCATATTCCTGCTTTTCTCTTTGCTCTTGAACTCTTCTTCCTCCCCTACTCCTCCACTCCCAAACTCTTACTACCACTCCCTAGTTCTCACATCCCCCCTTGCCCCTGCCAAACCACTACTCCTCCCTCCTCCCTTCCTTCCCTCCCCCCTCCTCCCTTCCTTCTCTCCCCCCCTCCTCCCTTCCTTCCCTCCCCCTTCCTACCTTCCTTCCCCCCTTCCTTCTCCCCCTCCCCCCAGGCAGTAGATTAGCGAGGTGGCTGCGTGTGATGCCTTGAGTTATGAGGCCCAGAGGTGCCATCCATCCTCACCCCCACCCCACCCCCTCAACCTCCCTTCCATCCTCACCCCCTTGTCACTCCCACCTCCACCCATCCTCCACACCCACACCCAACCACTACACCCCACCCACCAGCCCCAGTCCTCCCATTCTGTACAACACTCATCCTACTAATCAACCAATGAGTCCTCTCTACCTCATCCATTTAACCTGTTCTCTGCCCATCTTTCAAGGCAATCACTTACTCAACTACACACTCACTTTCATTCATCCACTGACATTCAAACCACTCTTGCAGTCACATCCATGCACACCTATGTACTCAACTTCTATTCACTCCTCTGTTTACACATACAATCATTTGCCCTACCAATTGTATCCACTCAGTTTTACGGCCAATCATCCGCTCACATTCCCATCCATCTAGCCACTCATTTTCTGGTTCATCCATCCACTCACTATCTCGCTCACCCATTCAGTCAACACCAACTCATTTATCCATCCATCTTTCCATCACCTCATGTTCGCACTCAATGACAGTCACTAAGTTTTCTTCTCATTCACTCAACAGCCACCCAACTCCTCTTCCACTCCCACCTCATCATCCACTCTGCATTTCAGCTATCCCCTTCATTATTTATCCACTGCATCCTGACCCATACTTACACACTCACTACTTTTCCCTCTACTGTTAACAATCCTCTTTGCCAGCCTTTCATTTTA
>JAGKTI010008542.1:16882-33343 GCA_018397915.1 Birgus latro
AACGTGTGAGGGATAATGAAGGTGAGGAGAAGGGAAATGGGAAGGGAGAGAGGGAGAGGAAAAGAAAGAAGTGGAGATAGATAGAGAGAGAGATGGGGGGGGGGGGAGTGGAGAGGAGGGGGGAGGAGGAGGGAGGGGCCAAATAGAGTGGGAAGAGAAGAAGAAAAGGAAGGAAGAGGAGAAAATGAAAGGGGTTTTAAGTAATTTTTTGATGGTGATGATAATGATAACAGTAAGCGGGAATAGATAAAAGCAAGAACAACAACAACAATAATAATAAACGAAAATGAGATAATAATCGGTGAATAAGCAAAGGTGAACAAAGCAGTTACGGAAGAATATGGTCAGTTGAGAACAGTAATGATTGCGAACACAAAGGAACGAACAGAGGAAATAGTAAGAGAAGATGAGAGAGACTGAAGTGGCATTGTGGAGATGAGAATGGAAAGATGTGAGTGGGATTGGTCAGAGGGGCGATATCAGACAAAGAGAGGGAATGGAAAAGAAAGAGAAGGGAAGGAGAATGGAGGGGAAGAAAAAAAAATGTGGAAAGAAAAATAATAGAGAAAAGGAAGAAAAAGTCGAGGAGGAAGAAATAGAAAGGAAGGAGAATGGAAGTAAGGAAAATGTGTGGGAAGAAGGAAAATAACATAAAGAGCGAATGAGGGCAAAGATGGTGGGGTAGGGAAAAATAAGAGAAAGATATATATAGGAGGAATATAGGGAAGGAAAGGAATGATGGAGGAGAAAGGAGATATAAGAGAAATGGAAAAGGAGCAACGGAAGTGAAGGTCGCAGAGTCGTAAGAAGGTAGAAGGCGGTGTTGAGTATGTAAGGAGGGGGTAAAGAGGTGAAGGGAAGAGTTTGTAGCAGCTGGTCTTACCCATCAGCACTCCCTACCGCTGACACTAACACCCTCACTGTCTCCCCCGCCACACCTTACACCCTAACGTACGGCCGCGGATGGTTGCCTTACCGTAGTCACCCCTAGGAGTCCCTGTGGGCATGGTGCTGTAATGGTGGTGACTGCTGTTCCCTCTACCATAACGTCTGTGGTGGTGGGTTAGTGGTATTTATGGTGGTAGGCATGTGGTGGTGGTATGATGATGGAGTGGTGTAAAGGATTGGCAGGTGTGGTAATGACGTCATGTGATGGAGAGTGTTTCATTTTATTAGAGAGAGAGAGAGAGAGAGTGAGTGAGTGAGAAACAGAAAGTGAGAGGGCTTTGTATCCATTGATTGGCTGGGGGTGAAAATATTAATGTTTTGAGAGAGTGAGAGAGAGTGGTCAGCGGGCACACAGGAAACACGATCACCAAGAATGAAATGCCAGGGGGGGTGATTTATGCTTCGATGTCTCTGCCATAAATCACTGGGCATTTTATCCATTGATGTCATTTGCGTCTCCCCCCTGACCCTTTTGGCACCGGACCCCCCTCCCTCCCCCCATGTTTGTGCCATTGCGTGCCTCGCATTTGACACTTCCACTCGTCCGTTCCTCTATTTCGATGCGGCCCTTGTTAATTTGGTGAGCTGTCTGGCCGTCCATGTTGTTATTCGGTCGTTCGTCTAATGTGTCTGTTAGAAAATGTTTGTTAGTCTCGTGTCATTGGGCTGTTAGCATTTGACGTTTCTACTTGACCATTTCTCACTTTGTCTAGGCGTTTGAGCATTCATCTTTTTTATGTCTGTTAGTGGTATGTTTTTCGACTCTGACAGCCTACTAGAGTCCTTTTCTTAGTAAGTACGGTACTATGTTTGTCACGTTCCACTTCCATAATTTCGTGTACTGAATGTTGTTTATATTCCAGTTATAAAAACGTATTATTGAGACTTCATTGTTAAAAATCTGTTAGAGATCTTTTTTAATCTGGCGGTATCAGTAAAAGTGTTCTCAGTAGATATTTCTCACATCACATCTCACTGAAAGAGTTGACCTGTCTTCGTTATATACCGGTACTGTATATAATTCAACTTTTTTTTTTTCTGCAGTTGATTTATGTATTCGTACCCACTCAACATAAATTACACCATTCATATTGCTGTCAGTTTAACCGTCTCATTTATTCGTTCTTCCACTCATGTTCCCAATTCCTTCCTACCTTCATTTCCTTTTCCTTTCTAGTCTATTTTTTTCTATTCATATTCCTTCCCTCCATTTCCTTTGCGTTCATCCCAGCTGTCTACTCTATCCTTCCATCCACTATTTCATTATTCATTCCTCCTTGTTTCCCTTCATCCAGTTTTGTCATCCATTTTAGTCCTTCCCAGATTCGCATCCGTTTACTCTCTCACTCCTTTTACCTCGATCCCATTCATCTTCCTTCCCTTCCTTCATTCCTCCCTGTCTATTCATTATCATTCTTCCCATTTACTCCCTCCCTCCCTCCCCTCCACCTTTCGTTCATCAGCGCACCGATCCTAATTTTGCTCTTACCCTGATTACTTCCATTTACGCAGTCTCATTTGCCTTATCACTCCAAACCTCCCTTTTTAACTGCACTATATTGGATGAGAGGCAATGCAGTAGTTAAGTGAATTACTGGTAACGTAGGTGGGGGAGTTGATGGTGGATTGGATTGATTTGCTGGATGGATGGAGTTAAAAGGTGGATGGATGGATAGCTTGAGTTGAAAGATGGATAGATGGCTGGAGTTGATAGGTGAATGGATGAGTGTTAAAAAATGGAAGGGTGAATAAATGGTTGAGTGGAAAGATGGAGGTATCGATTCATTAAGTCGCGGGGTATTAGTTTAGTGTAATGGTTTGTGTTATGTGTGTGGGAGATGAAGATTGATAAAACTGATGAATGAATGAATTATCGGGTTGGTGAATTGATGAATGGATTGAGGTTAATTACCTGTATTGTAATTGTATGAAGGGCAAGAGTTAGGTGTATGTTAGGTTGTGGTGTTTGGGGATTGAAAGGCGGATTATCATGAGATTGGCTGATGGATTGAGTTGATTGTTCTCGTCCTCATATATTTTCTTTTCCATCGCCATACCCCTTCATCGGCACTTCTGTTTCCTTCCCCTCTTCTCTCCCCTTCCCACTTTTAATCCCCTCCTTCCCTTCTCTCTTCTCTTCATGTCCCTCCCCCGTCTCACATTTTCCCCTCGTCGTCTCCACCTCCTCCTCCCTCTCTGCCGGCATCCGCATCATTAGACCGAGGGAGTGAAGCGAAAGGAATCCATGTTTGTTTTCCCTTGCATGTTTTTATACTACTCAGTCTTCCTCTCTTTCCTCTTTCTCCTTCCACCCCCTTCACTCCTCTTTCTCCTTGCATTCCCTTCACTCCTCTTTTCCTGTGCCGATATTCACTTCATTAGGCCAGGTCAAGGGAATGAAGGACAGGGTATATTTGTTTTCCCCACCATATCATTCTACTATTTGTTGCTCTTGATTTTCCCCCTTCTCAAATTCTTTCTCTCTTTACCCCGTCACCTCCTCTCTCTCCCCCCTCCTTCTCCGGCGGGATTGGCATCATTAGAGTAGAGCGATGAAGCGTAAGGAATGTCTGTCTGTTTCCCCCCTTCATATTTTTGTACAAGTTGGGTGACCGCGTGTTTGCCATGTACAGCGATCCACTTTCCTCCTATCTATGTGTGTGTGTGTGTTTAATATTCTTTGCCGTCACGTTGTAATATATTGTTGATACATTTATTACACATTTCGTTGCTAGTATAACTCTTTCATTCTTGCTTTATTTACTTACCCCTGATGTGCTTTAAAATTTCCTGCTGAATGATAAACACGTGTATAAAATGTTGAAGAAGACGCGTACTGGCCCCTCCCTCGTCTTTACGTGCTCTTAAATCAGCACTTTTGGCCACTTACTGCCGCACTTTTTTTTTTTTCGGTTGGTTAAACACTGGCGCAAGATAGTTACGGTCATTGATGTGTGGCGAGGTGTTGTTTGTGTTGGTGTGGGATGGTGTGTATTTTTGGGTGTATTTTGGTGTGCGTTTGGGTGTGTTTTTGGTGTACCTGGGTTTATTTTTGGTGTATTTTGGTATGTATTTTTGGGTGCACGATGGTGTGTATTTTTGGGTTTTGGGGTCCGATGTTTGTTGCGGGATGTGTTGCGGTGTGTTATGTTGATGTGTTGTGGTGAAGTGTACCGGTATATTAGCCTGCTCTCATCCTGTTTGTTTCCCTCAAATAAATGGATGGGTAGAATACAGAACTGAGAAGAGGAAGGGATGGCAGCAATGCACGGGTATATTTTTAGCTGTTAATAAAAATGAACTTTTAAATATACGGTAATTGAAATGGGCTTGACATGGCGGGTGAATTTTGGAGCGCTTTGATATAATGTGTCAGAAATATGGACGTTAAAAAATGACGTGTCTCTCAGGGTACACGTTATCTGTGGCAGTTCCCCCTCGCCCTGCCCATCATCACCACCACCACCACCACTACTGCTACGAGCGCCTCCATCACCAACACCAACACCAACACCCACCCTCCGCACCAGCAGCATCACCATCATTGCTGCTGCTAGACTGTCACCTCAGTACCGTCATCAAACGCTATCATTGTTACGTTATTACCACTACCACAACCATCACCACCACCGCCACGATCACCACCACTGCTATCAGCATCATACTACCGTCATTACCTGTAGCACAACCATCATCATCACCAGCACCTCTGCTATCACCTCCACCTCTTCATCACACCATACCACACAAAACAACTACAGTACGTTACATATCACCACCATATCGCACTACCTTACTACAACCACCATAACTACTACTCATCTCACCACAGCCACAGCCACTCCATCATCAAACCACACCACAGCAAACCCCACCACTAGCAGAAGCGTGTTCCCGCATAACACCCTTCCCCCTAACCCCTCCCCGCACCCCCTTTCCCCTCCCCGCACCCCCTTCCCCTCCATCACTCCACCTGCCATTTCACGTCACTCCACACCCGCATCAGCCACTCCCCCACCCCCACCCCCCTCCTTCATGTAACCCCATAACCAACCTACTTTCATACTTATATACATTCACACATACATACTGTACATAGCTTACATATATATATACACACACTCCCTGTCTGTCATTCGTCTCTTTCCTCGCTTCACAGCCCTTCTGTCTTCCCCTCTTCTCCCCCTCCCTCCCATCGCACCTCTTCATACTTGTACCTTTTCACCCAACACACTCCTCTCCCGTCCCTCGCACACCTCTTTCCCGTCCTTTCTCACATCCTTTTCCCCTGTCGCATTATCCTAACCTCCGCCAAACCTAGTTGTCTTTTTCTCCATCCATCCCTTTCCCCCCTCCTTCACACAACACTCTCTTCCTCTTCCTGCACACTTCCTTCTCTCCTTCATACTAAAGTCTTTACTTCCTCCCATCACACACTTCGCCCCTCCACACTTGTTTTCCCCTCTTTGTCACTCCTGTCCTCCCTTTTCTCTTCCTCGCATGCGTTGTATCCTTCTTTTTCCCTTATCAACCTCATCACTTCATTCCTCTCCTCTCCTCCCTCCCCTGTCTCCCCCAGTAAGGTAAAGCTGACAGGTGTTTCTGCACTTAACACCTGTCGGAGTGTCTACACTTGTGGCGAAAGAAGGCTTATGTTCTGATTTGTATTCGCTTGTCTCTCTTCTCTGTTTTCCTTCCTCTCCTTTCCAGTTCCTTTCCTTTCCCCTTTCTTGTTCTTTCCCATGTGATCACTTCCCTGCCCTTGTTCTTTTTGCCTTTTTTCCCTCTGCATCATTTGTAGTAGTTTCTCATATATCCATCTCCTGCCCCCCCCCAACCCCCACACACACCTGCTTAGTCTTTGTACACGTCATTTTATCGTGATTTATATGCAGATTTTGTAAAGACAAAATGTACACATCTCAAACACCTCCATGTTTGACCTGAATGTGAAATAACGTTTTGAAAGGACAGGATTTTCGAACATGATTTTATTTTATTTTATTTTTTTGTTCCGTTATTGGATTAGTGGTTGTTGTTTGGGACTGAAAATAGTTACGATGTTATTGTGGACAAACAGATGATTGTGTGGGATTTAAGGTCGTGGCATTTGATCCTCTGTTGTCTGTGTGCTTAAGGGTGTGTTTCAGTTGCTTGCTTAAGGGTGTGTTTCAGTTGCTTTGGCTTGGGATGACACGGTTATTGAGGAACAGATTAAGACCACTTGTTTCGCCCTTGCTGTGTGTTGCATTGTCTGTTTCTTGCTGCACCAGAGTTTAGGAAAGGGAACTTAAGCACCGTCCTTCGCTTACCAACTCATAAACGTTTGATCATGAATTTTAGTTGTGAAGATAGAGACGATGCTGAAGCTGATAATAATTCAGTACTAGTAGTAATAGTAACGACGACGATGCTAATTATCCAGAATCAGACCGAAAAAGGAAAAATCAAGGTCACTGCTTTGCTTGTGTATGTGATAGGCCTAAAACAGGGAGGGGGGAGGAAGGGAGAGAGAGGGAGGAGGGTCAGGGGGTTAGGGGAGACTCAGCTGTTAATTGGGGGTAGTTTGGCTTGTAATTAAAGTGATCCGGGTCATTATTGAGGAAGTTTACTTGTGGCCATGACGTTGGTTTTTGTAATTGCGTTAGTGGGAATCTGGGCGATGGTGGTAGTGGTGGTAAGAGTGGTTGTTGGAATAGTAATTGTGGGAGGGATTGGGATGGTCGTGTTGGTGGTTGTGTTGGGAATTGTGGTAGGGATTGGGATGATTGTGATTGTGGTAGGGATTATTGGTGGTGATTGGAATGGGATGATTGTGGTAGAGATCTGGGTGTTGGGTGATGGTGTGTGTGTGAAGGTGGTGGGGATTGTAATACTGGTAGTTGTGGTACATAGTTTTTATAATTGCGTATGTGGAGGTTCTAGGAAATTGTGGTAGGGGTGGTACTGGGAGGAGGAATGTTGGTACTAGTGGTTGTGTTGGTGGTGGTGGTGGCTGGAGTGGCTGTGTGAGTTGAAATTGTGATTGTGGGAGCTGGAAATTTGATGGTGGTAAGGGAGGGTGGGGGGGGGGATTTAAAGGTGCTGGTACTGTCTGTGTTTAGTGTTTCCATACAGTGACACTTTCATTTTATTTATTTATCGATATATGTAACCGATATTATTGCCCATTTTGAGTCTCGTAGCAAGAACGCAGCACAATAACGTCATCGAACTGAAGGGGTTAGCGGTAGCAGGTAGTGGTGGTAGTCTTAGGCCTTGGTACTCCCTCCATACAAGGTAGCCCCGTGCTAGGAATGTTGAGAGAGGGGTAGGAGGGAGGGAGGGAGCTGCTGAGAGGTAAAGAGAGGGAGGGGTCGTGGAAAGGGGGGTTGATTTTATGAGAGAGAGAGAGAGAGAGAGAGAGAGAGGGAGAGAAAAGGGGGGTGGGGGGGCGTAGGTGGAGAGATGGAGGAAAGGAGAGGGCATGTGTGGTGTGAGAGGGGGTAATGTAAAGGGAAGAGGGGGGAGGAGGAGGTGGATGGGAAACTGCAGACTAGATAAGTGTGGTGAAGTGGAAGAGGAGTTAGAGGATGGAGGGAGGGGAGGAAAGAGTATGGAGGAGTGTAGAGAAACGCTTCCCCAGTGTAAACAGGGCAGTGTTGACCATCCTCTCTCCCCTTCTCATAAATGCTCACACCTACACTCACATCCCACATTTTTGGTCCTTTTTATGGGGGTTATAAGTCTTTCTCTCTTTCTGTCTCATAGATGTTTATTTGTTGTAATTGTTACTGTTTATCTTTTTTTTCTGTCCTAAATGCTTACATGTCTGATATAATTCTCTTTCTCTTTTTGTGTCTTCTATATCTTGCCCTCTCACTGCTGACAGCTGTTACGCTTCTCACTTTATCTCCACTTGTTTACCAATATATTTATCAAATTCTGATTCCCTTGCTGTAATTCCCTTACGTTCTCTATTTTTGTTCCTCTCCCTCTCACATAAGCAGGGTTATAATTTTCTATATTGCTCATACCTTGCATACTCCCATCTCAGGTTTTATGACCGATTATAATTCATGGATTTAAAATATGGTCGTTGCTGTATTTCTTTTTTTAATCAATTTCTTATCACTTTGCTATTTCGTTTTATGTTTCGTCTTCAAATGGTTCCAACCTTTTCTCACTTAATTTTCTGCATAGTTTCCCTTTCACGCTGTTTTGTGCGTCAGTTTAATTCCTTTTAGTTTTGATATCAGTTGTGTATGTGCCTTGTACTTTCTATCTTGCCACTTCTTTTTTTCCTGAAGGTTATAGTTCAGAGCGTCTTCTTTCATCACCCATCTTGTTTTCTAGCCTATCGTCCCTCTTCGCGCCTTAGTTCTTCCGTTTCTCCCCTCATATAACTTTTTCGTCACTTCATCTTTTCTCCCCTCTCTTCTCTCTTCCCCATTTTCCCATCACCATACCTCCATCGTATATCCTCTCTTTTTTCCATTCCGCGTGTGTTTATTTCTTCGCTTTTCCATTCTGTTTTACCCACTCCTCCTCTCTCCTACCTCCTGCTTACCTGCCCCCCCCCTCTGTCTCCCTTCCTTCCTTCCTTCCTCCCTCCGTCCTTTTTCCTGCTCCTGCTCGTGCCAGCCTCCTCGCCTCGTGTTTATGAAGGCCGTGGTTCACACTTACGACTCTCACAACTTCTCTTTATACACGCTTCGGGTTAGTTTCCCCTGTTCTCCTTAAAACCCAGAATCTCAGTCATCTTTTCCTTCCTTATTATTTTCTTCCCTCCCCCCCTGTTTCTTTCGTTTTTTCCTTCCTTCTTTTCCTCCGCTTCTGTCCTTCATTTGTTTGTTCATTTTTGTTTGAGCTTTTTTGTCATCTATCCTGTTACGTTCTGCTGGCTGTACCTTCCTTCCTTCCGCCTTTTCCATTCATTCTTTCTCTTATCTTCCTTCTCTCCTTCCTTCCACATCGTTCCCATCTTTCTTTCCCTTCCTTTCATATTTTTCACACCCTCCTTCTTCCTTCCGCATTGTTCCCATCTTCCCTTCCTTTCTTTTGTATTCTTCACACTTTTCTCATCTTCCCTTCGAGTTAGTTTCCCCGTTTACCTTAAAACACAAAATATCGCCCCTCTTCCTTCATTTTTTTTTTTATTCCCCTTCCTTCCTTCTCCTCCTTCCCTTCCTTCCAGTTAATAAAGTGTTTTTCTTTATACCTTCCCTCCTCCTATTGTCATTCCTAATTTTTTTTTTTCTGCCTTTCCTTCTTTCTTTAGTCATCCTTCCTTCCTTTCTGTCTGCCTTCCTTTCCATCTTTGTCTTTTTTTCCAGGCAGGTAACTACTACAATTTCTCAGTGTAGACGCATCCGTTTACTTTCCCACTTTCCCTGGTTTCTTTTTAAAGCGAGAAGCCATAGCCATTTTTTTTTTAGTTCATTTTTTTTTTCTTGTAACGTTTCCTTATTCTCTCTCCTTCCTTCCGTACGGTTGCAACTGCCGCAACATTTGCTCTCCTGAAGCTGCCCTCCCAGAAAATCGTTGTTATTTCTTCCTTCCATCCATACTAAATTCTGGCCATCCTTCCTGGTCTTCTTTCCTTCCTTCCTCCCTCCCTCCCTCCTATACTTTTTCTTTCCGTCCTACCTGCTCCTCTTTCGTCTCCTATATTCCTTCTTTCCTTTGCTTTCCTGGCTTCTTCCTTCCTTCCTTCCTTTCCTTTTACCACTGCTACTTCTATACATGCCTCCCTAAAAATCTTAGCTGTCCTCGATTCCTCCTTCCTACCGTTCTCTCCTTTCCTTATTTCTTCCCCTGCCATCCTCCCTTAATATTCTCCTTCAGGCAGATCCCTCTTGAAATTTGTGCTATTCTTCTCTCTTCTGGCTCACTCCTTCCCTCCTTCCCTCCTTCCATCCTTCCTTGAATCTTATTACGTTAAGTCTTACTTCAGAATCCATTCACTCTCCCTCACACCTCTGTCTTTAGCATTTTCTCTTAGATTTTGATAGAGGGAGAGGGTGGCTAGGATGACAAAAGGGGTTAAGAGAGAAAATGTATGGAAAAGAGGAGAAGTGGGGAGTAAGGAGGTTCGGAGAGAATCCAGATATCGTACTGTACTGGAATACTTCATCATTATCTTCTCCGTTATACCTTCCGTTCCTCCCTACTACACTCATAAAAGTAAAAGAACAGAGGAGGGGAGGGGGAAGTATCCAGGAAGATGGGAAAGGGCGAATGGAGTGGGGGGAGGGGGATCCAGGAAGAAGGAGAGGGGATACTTGGTCGTGGTGATGGTGGTGGTGGTGGAAGGTCAAGTTAGTTTGTGTAGGGAAGGGGAGGTGGAAAAGAGTACGAGCCGAGGGGAAAGGAGTGTGAAGAGAAAGAGTGAAGTGGGGGAGAGGCAGATCCAGAGAAAGACTGGAGGGAAAGGGGGGAGGGTACCTGGTCGTGGTGGTGGTGGTGGAAGGTGAAGTTAGTTTGTGTGAACCCCAGAGGATACCTCCCTAATTGGGTTGGGGGAGGGGCTTGTGGCTGATGGGCCCTCACCTTCTTCTTCCCGCTTTTCTTCGTTCTTGTCTTCTTCCTCTTAATCTTCCTTGCCTTCTTCCTCTTAATCTTCCTTGTCTTCTTCCTCTTCGTACTCTTCCATGTCTTCTTCCTTTTCTTCCTCTTCATACTCGTCTTTGTCTTTACCTCGTCATACTCTTGTCTTCTTACCCTTCTTATTCTTCCGTGTCTTGCTCCGCTTCTAGTTTTCCTTGTCCTCTTCCTCTTCTCCTTGTCATCCTCTTCTTGTTTTTTTATAGCTTCATTCACCATCTTTTTTCATCTTATTTTTCCTTTGTTCCCTTCCTTCTTTTATTATTGCTCATCTTCCACACTATAATCTCTTAATTTTGCTTCCATCCTCTTCGCATCCTTTTTGTCCTTCGTCACTTCTCTTCCTTCCACCCTTGGCTCATCACCTTTATCGGCTATCATTTTTCTACTTTCCATCTCATGTTCTTTATCCCCTTGTCCATTCTCCGTCCTTATCTTTCTTCTCCTTTCTCCACTTCTTCTCCTTTCTCTTATCGTCTTCTCTTCCCTCTCCTTCCTCTTCTCATCCCCCTTATTCACCTCCCATTCTTTCCACCCTTCTTGTCTCCCTTTCCATCTTCTCGCCCGCTTCTTTCCTTCCTCCTCCCTTTCTCCTCCCTCTCCCCTCCCCCTTGTTTTCCTCACTCCCTTCTTCCCAAGTTTGTGGCGGGCGTGAGGAGGAGCGGGATTTGCCCAATCTCGGCCCTGTTTGTTTCCTACAGTTTCTTGACATTTCTTACCTTTTCGTCATAGATACGGTTTTATATTTATATATATTTTTTTCATGTTTTCAGGTTCCTTTATATTTCTTGCACGCGGTTTTTCATTGTTTCATTTTCTAGCATTTATTTTTTTCCACACTTTCAATTTTCATCTTTTTTCTTTTCGTTTTGGGGTTGGCCTCAGTATTTCTTACGCATTGTTTCTTTTCCTCGGCCATGTTTCAGGTGTTTTCCCTTTTTATTTTACATTCCCGCCTTTTGATTTTGTTATATCTAGTTTTTTTTAGGTCCTCTCCCTTTTCTCTCCTCCCATATTCAGTGTCCTTCTCTTGTCCATCCCTCCTTATTTCGTCGTCCTTTCTCGCTCCTTTACCTTTTACACATATTGCATCTCTACCATCGTCATCTTTATTCCACACGTCCTTTATTCCTTTTTTAATCATACCCCCTTTCTTCTACAATTTTCTTTGCTTCTATAATTCCTTCCTTCCGTCTTCCTTCCTTCCAGCCTTCCTTGCTTCCCCATCTCCCATCGTCATTGTCCCCTTGGTTGGATAAGCCTGCTTCTGTCCTGCCAGCTTTAGTCTTGGGTACTCTCACCCCTTCCCTTCTTCCTTCTTTCCCTCCCTCCCTCATTGTCTCTATGTTATCATCCTTAATTCCTTCCTTCCCCCAAACCTTCTTTCTTTCTGTACTCTTTTCCTTTCTTTCCCGTTCCTTCTTTATTTCTCTGCCTTATCTTCTGCATAATTATAATAATAATTATGAACTCATGCGGTGAAAATGCGGATACGGATTGGTAATTATGCAGGTGATGATTATCGTCATACAGTTACTGTATTAACTTATTTCTGACCTTCATCCATAAATTGCTTTTAAAATCTTCGGACATCAGCCAGACAAAGAATGTTTGTCGTCTGCGTTGCAGGGTTGCATCATCATAATCTTGGCCCACAACACACTCACCGCCACAAAAGCTCATCTCAAACCACGAGCCTCAGACACCATTACCCCACTTTCTTAAGCCATCCCCAACGCTCGCGTTTGTGTAGTTTAATCTTTAAGATGAAAATGCGCGTTATTGTTTTTGCTATTATTGTTAATTAAATGTTGCATTTTATATGTTTTTGCTTTCACTAATTATATATTTTTGTTTTACAGGTAAGTGTGTTACTTCTCTTGCCGTACTACAACCGTTGTAAGTATGAGTTGACAATGTAAATACTGTGATGCACTGATCGCCCAAGGTAATGTTTATATACAGTAAATTCTTAAAATATCGTTTTCTCTGTGCATGCTGCTTCAAACGATTCCCCTCTTTGTTCGTCTATGTATCTGTCTTTATCTTTACCTGTCTATCAGTCCCTTTCCATATCTGTCTATCTCGTCTCAGTCTTTGGTTGGCTCACAAGTCACAATTCATCTCCCAACACCACCTCTCCCCTCTTCCTCACCTCCCCCTTCCCCCTCCCTCCCTCTCTTCTCTCACAACAATAGGTAGCCGGGGTAACCATTGAAGCGGCAGCGGTGCAAAAGGGTTTATTTTTACCCACACACACAGATCGCCGCCTGATTCACTTCTTTAGTACGTCGGAGAGATGGAAGGACGGTGACGGGGAGGAAACTCTGGAGGAAGGGAAGAGTGGGGGGGGGGGGATGGGAAAAGGGTTATTGGGGGGAAAACGGCGAGGAAGAGATTGAGAAAGAAAGATATATGAGACGTGACCAGGAACTAGAGGGCAGTAATTTGACTTAATTGTTGCTGCGACGGACGATTTTATTTCGATCAGGAAGGAGGGAAGACTGATAGGATGGCAGTAGTTGAAATGTCGATAGTTTGTGAAGACGTGGGTGATGGGACGGGACATGGTGTGAGGGGGATGTACAGGCAGTTCTTCTTCCATTCCATAATACTTCTTCGTGACTAGCATCCTATTCTAAAGCTAATCTGCTGTTGCAACTCGGAATTCTTGGTGAGGAGATGATAATTTAGCTGAAGAGATGATAATTTTAGGCCGGGTCAAAGTAAAACAAATATGAACTGTGGAGTGTATTGAGGCAGAGAAATTAGATGGTGATGATGTGATATGATAGTTCAGGGCTGATGATTTTTATGGAATTGTGATGAGGTTCCCTGGCATGCCTATTAATGTGATTAGTCTTTGGTGTGGCCGCGCCTTTGATGCCTGTGGATTAATTATGACAACCACTGAAGCATGAGCGCAGTTTTTTGTAGTGTTGGTAATGTATGCAAGTCTGTGCGTGCTTGAGCAAGAGAGAAGAGGATAGGAGGAGGATTGGGAGGACGAAGAGGAGGAGGATTTAGGCTGTACAGGAGGAGGAAGACGAGGAATAGGGGAGGGGAAGAACAAGAACGATTGAGAAAGTGGAGGAGGGAAAGTAAGGCGAGAGAAATGAGGGAGGTTTGTCATGTGTTAATGGTGACAACACGAATGACTACAAATTAAATGGCACCATGTGTCAAATGCCACGCTAATACAGATCATGTTTATAGGTTAATGACTGAATGAACAGGGGTGTTTGAGTGTTGTTGGCTTTTGCAGTGTCGTTAGTGGTGATGGATTGGAAAAGCGAGATGGATTAGTGATGTTTGGGTTTGTCAGAGATTTGTGTGTGTGTGTGTGTGTGTGTGTGTGTGTGTGTGTGAGTATAGCAGGCAGTATTTAAATCTAGTTTTCTAAATGTGTGTGTATAATCATAAATCTACGTGTCTCACTTCTGCCTGTCTGTTCACATCGGTGCATGACCTGTATCGATGCTGACGCTGTTGATGATGGTGATAACGCTGATGATGATGATGATGGACTCCATAGGTAAAGGAATGAGGAAGTCTGTGTAGTGGAATGCCCGGCGTGCGTTAAGGTCTGGCGTGGATTGGTGTGTGGGATTACTATTTGAATCCACGGTGGTGATGCCAAAGAACCACAGAAAGGGGAAGAATGCTTGGTGGTGGAGATGACCGCAGGGAGATTGTGAGATGGCGATAATGATAAATGTATGGAGCAATGGGTGATTGGCGATAAAGTTGCAAGGGTGAGATACGTGTGACACAGATGGTAGATGATGGTAGTGATATGAAATAGGTGGCATATTGACGCTTCTGGCCTGAGAGATTGTTATAGGATGAAAAATGTGATGGGTATGTTGGCAGTCGTGAGAGATAATGATAGAAGTGTGAGAGATAAAGACAAATGACGGTTTGGGAGAGGTGAGAAAGAGAGATTGGTGTTGATACTGTTCTAATCCCTTCTGGGGGTGCCAAGGGGCTGTTTGATGGTGGTGATGAAGAGATGAAGATAGCGGTAGTACCTTTGGAGATGGTGAGAAATAGTGACAGGAGTGTAAGGAACGGTGCGGCACGTAGAGATAGATGGAGGGTAAGTGATGGCGAAAGAAAGAGATATAAGCGTAGAGAGATATTGGGAGCCTTATTTTAGAGATTTAAGAGATGGTCTAAGATAGTGGTGGGAGTAAAGGGGTTCATGGAGGAGCGATGTCAAACGTTGAGTTAAGAGGTGATGGATATCGGGGTAGACGCCTTGGAAATATCGCAAGGAAGGTACGATTGGAGATAATGGTAATTTAAAGAGGAGATAGTGAACGGTTGAAAAGGGTGATGTTAGAGATAGTGGGTGATAATGATGGAAGTTTGAGAAAGATGGGAGTGAGAAATGGTGAGGTGCATGGGATTGAAAGATAGTGAGAGAGAGCGATGGTGCAAGTCTTGTGGTGTTGCTAAGATCATGAGAGATAGTGTAAGAGGTGATGACCACAATTGATCGGTGTTAATTGGTGATATTATTAAAGGGAGGAATTTTTGGCCGTGAAGCTTAGTAGTGTAATAATGATGGACGGTTTATACGGAACAGTGAATTGAGGAAGATTACGTGAGGTAGGTTAGTCGTAATTGGTTAAAGCTGGTGCGATGATACGGTAGTGAGGTTGATTGTGAGACTAATTTGGCCTTTTATGTCTGAGTGATGATGTTAATTGAAGATAGTCAAGAAGGATAGATGAGGTAGATTAGTGGGAAGATAAATGATGGCGAGGTGGTGACTGTGATAATAAGAGCAATTAGGAGTACAAAACTGCATTAATGAGTTAGATCCAAGACAGAGAAGCAGAAATAGTTATATATATTGGTAAGAGAAATGATGTTGAGATGGGAAGGTGTTTAATCTGATAATGAGGGCAATTAAGACAATGAATCGTTTTGATGTGATTAAGTAGGTTAGGTGAGTCATTAAGTGTCCCCAGTAATCATTCAGTAATTAGTTTATACATAATAAGGTGTTTATCGGCGTTGGTATCATTAGTTGCATAATTGTTTAACTACCTTTACTGTGGGAGAGGTTCTTTGCCCGACGAGAGAGAGAGAGAGAGAGAGAAACGTGTGGTAAATTGATAGGAGTGAAAGTGTTTATAGTGGCCCTGATAGTGATGTTGACAGTGACGGGTATTGATAGTGTGATGATGATACTGGTGTTGATAGTGACGTTGAAAGTCATGAAGGTAGTTCCTGTGATAGTGATGTTACGATAGTGATAATACTTATTGTGATGTTAATAGTCTTGATTGTGATGTTGATTTGATAGCGACTTAATTTTAGTTGCTGTGATGTGGATGATAATGAAGGTGATTGAGTGATAATGATGATGGTGATGACGATGGTGGGTGATTGAGTGATGACGACGACGATGTTGGAAGGTGATTGACTGATAATTATGATGGTGGTGATGACGATGGTAGTGGTTATGGTAAGGGTGGTAGCGACGATGGTGGTGATGGTGCTTGTGATGATAATTATGGTGATGGCGTTGTTGGAGCACTGGTTTATCCTGTCCCCTGCCTCCACACAATCCCCCTCCATCCTTATCGATCCACGCCTCTCACGAATCAACAGCCCCTCCTTCCCCCCTCTCCTACTTTGTCTTTCTCCTCTCACCTTTTGTCCTACTCCTTCCTCGTTCTTCTGTATTTTCCTGTCTTTCTTTTTTTCTCCTTCCTTCACGCCATCCTCCCTTCCTCTGCTATTGTTTTTCCTTCCTCTTTTCTTGGTTTTTCAATTTTTTGTACTCCTTTCTCTTCTCCTTCCGTCTCACCCTCTCTCAGCCTCGTTCCTTCCCCTCTTTCCCCTTCTCTCCATTCTCTCCTCTTCCCTTCTTTCCACTCTCCCCTCTCTCTCCATTCTCTCCCCCTCTCTCTC
>JAGKTI010008543.1:2718-33343 GCA_018397915.1 Birgus latro
ATATACAGAAGGCGCGGAAAGTGTTGACGCCATCTTAAAAAAAGAAAACATTCTTGTGGTTAGCAAGGAGAAACAAATAAATTAACACTCACCATTGAATTTAGTATTTACTGGCATTCCCCTTCATCTTTATTATCTTCTTAAGGTATCTGGGGAGACTGATGGCATAGTTTTGCAGAACAGACGGACTAAAACTGCTCCATAGCTGCAGCCTCAAGTTTAGGCAAAGATGATGTGTCCATACTACGCAGCTGCCGCTTCATGTGCGCCCATAAATTCTCAATGGGATTGATATCTGGGCTGTTTCCGGGCCAATCTCGAATAAAGGGAACCTCACAGTCTGTTAGCCACTGTTTCACTGACTTTGCAACATGTGCAGGGGCAGAATCTTGCATAAATACTCTTGCCTTGGTTTTATCAAAAGAGTCACTTAAAACATCACATAAGAGCTCCAAATAATTGTTCTGGTTCACTTTTTCATTTGCAGGTAGAATTACCAACCTACCAACACCATAATATGTAAAGCAGCCCCAAGCCATGAGTGAGGCTGGGTATTTAACAAACTTGGAAGTGTACTTAGGATCCAGGGGGTCACTGCCTGGTTTGCAGTACACTCATGATGAAGGGGTACCAGTGACAGTAAATGTTGACTCATCACTCCAAAGCACAGTTTTCCATTGCTCCTCACTCCAGGCAAGATATTTCTTACAAAAATTTACTCTCTTTTTCTTCTGAAGTGCAGTTAGCAGTGGTTTTTTCCGAGCACAAAAACTCCTGTAGCCCAGATTGTCATGCAACAGCTGCTGCACACTTCTGACAGACACATCTGCCAGCAACTGTGGGTTCTTTTCTTTTAAATCCCATGCTGTTAGCCTTGGATACTTGCTAACTTGCCTTGAGATCAGCTGACGGGTCCTGAAGGTTGTCTTACGAGGTCTCCCAGGCTTGGGAAGTGGAGTGGGAGGAATGGCCTCCCCACTGTCCTTGAACCGCTTCACCAGTCTCTGCACTGTCCTCAGTCTAACACCATCTGATTTGCAATAAATGGGAGTTTGTGGCCAGCTTTGTATAAAGTAATCACTTCCACACGTTTGTCCTTGCTTGTGGTTACTTTAGGCATGATGAGAATGTGGTAGGTAACCAAATAACTGTGTTATTTGAGTCAAAACATGCCCTCGTGGTGCATCACACACAGAGACAATCCTCCTCCTGTGGCTGCCCAAACATTACTGAGCCTGCTCCTGTGGTGCCAAACCTATCAAGCAGGGTTGCCAGCTCCCGTTGAAAAAGCGTCAGCTCATTTCGCATCACAGGGGAGGGTAGTATCGACCCTACTTCACTTAACGCGAAGAAGATTGACGTCGGCAAAAGAAGTCAATACTTTCCGTGCCTACTGTGTATATATATATATATATATATATATATATATGCTGACATGTAAAAGTCAGAAAAGATACCAATACCTGTTCAAACAAGAAGAAGGTTTAGATTAGCTACTGTCTTTTGATATTAAAAGTTTTTTAACTCTGCAGTCCATTAATATATTCCACTGGTTCACTGTTGGCACAACCAGGCAATTTTGTTCAATTTAGGGAGGTGCTCTACTATACTCGATTTTTTTCCAGCTGATGATCCACTTTCGTGAATGTGACACCTGAGCACTCCTGCCGTGTGATAGGTTGGTTTCAATTTCATACTTGAAGTATCATATTTACACAAAACAATTGTACCTTATATTCCACTTCTCATAAATGCCATTTTGCATTGTCACTGTACTAAACAAACAAACATGAAACGAGTATGTATCTGTGCTTCACCCAAATGGACACTGAATTTGAGGAAGTTGAATTTGAATTGAAATATTTTTTGTTGTAAAAGGTACAGAGTTGTTGCATCTCTAATAAATAAATAAATATATATACTTACGGATAATATGGGTGAAGGTATTGAAGCAATGGAGTAGGTGTAATCCATAACAGTGTCTGACATCTTGCGAGACGAGACAACTTGTTTATCCCGCCTGGCTGTCTCTCATGTCCCCCCCCTCCTCTGTAGCAACTATTCCTTTCGCCTCCCCACTTCCACCACTTTACCACTGACAAAACTGCTATTTTACTTAATATGGTACTATTCTCTAATGTAACAAGTGCCTAAGTATTAAGATACCTTTTATATGCACTTACCCAGTCAAGTGCATTTATTTTTTAAAAAATACAGGGAGATGCAACAACTCTGTACATTTTACAACAATAAATATTTCAATTCAAATTCAACTTCCTCAAATTCACTGTCCGTTTGGGTGAAGCACAGATACATACTCGTTTCATGTCTGTTTGTATAGTACAGTGACAATGCAAAGCAGCATTTATGTGAATTGGAACATAAGGTACAACTGTTTTTTGTAGCTAAATATGATACTTCAGGTATGAAACTGAAACCAACCAATCAGGCGGCAGGAGTGTGCAGAAGCCACATTCATGGAAGTGGATCATCAGCTGGAAAAAAATCGAGTATAGTCAAGGGGCATATGAAAGCTGCAACTCTTCCCTTCAGTTCAAAAAGTGTCTCCCATGCTGTGCGACACCGTAGTATGAATGCACAAAACAAAATAAAAAAATACATCATCACAATGAAACTGTCATGGCAGACGAATTTATACCCAGTCCCAATCTTCCCCTAAATTATGAATAGCAACCACCGAATTAACACTTTGGCATGCCGATGAAGATATTCTCGTCATCCAAAAAACTCCCGTAGGCCCACTGATGGCAATATTCTCGTCATCGAAGTAAAATATTTGCCAAAAATCTATTTACTGTTCAATTTTCATGGGATTTGGTTTACAATGAGTGCCAATGGCTTCCCATTTTCTCTGCAAGTCATGTGACTGCCCCAGGCTGCCATGCAGCCACCCATGCCAAAGAAAACATCAGTAACTTCCCATCTCTGTTCATGATTAGACCCTGCTTACCATCGCATCTGTTTACCTGCAGTTTTCCATGGATTTTTCATCATATTCTGTGTCTTACTGCCTTTACATTCACTATAATACATGATGAACAGTGACAAAGGAAAGGGCAAATTCATCTTGAAAAAGGACAAGGAAATGCATATAAAGGAGAAAGTTTTGAGAGTACGCCAAAAGTAAGAAGTGAGATTCACACCAACAAAGTTTGGGACTGTAATGGAGGAATTGCAGAAAGTGATTTCGAAGATCTTGACAGTACAGAAAGTGACAGTGATGTTGCTAGTGAACTGGTAGAGAGTGACACAGTAAGTGAAACAAGTGATATTGACAGTGGTGGTGGTGTCAAGCAGGAGGCTAGTGGCGAGCGTGAGGCTGGTGGTGTGAGAGAGAGCGGTGGTGAGGGCAGTAGTGGTGACGGATCACCATCACCTGATGCCAACCCAAGTGGCCCCTCTACCTCAAGCCAGACTCAAGCCAGTGCCCCATGTGCCTGTTTCCAACATGCCAGAGCTCCTCATTCCATTCGAGCAGATGATTCAGGCTGGTCAACAGACAACACTGCACTTTTGTAGAGATTTTTACTGGGACACCAGGCTTGACTGTCACAGCACCAGCCACTGTTCCTGAATTTATTCAGCTATTCATTATGAGAGATTTGCTGAAATATTTGGTAAATGACATTAACCTGAATGCAGCACAATCCTTGCATGATGCTTCCAACCCAAGGAGGACTGAGTAAGATGAAGAGAATGTGAAAGAGATGCCAAACTTTTTGGGTATAACTATGTTGATGGGAGTTGTGAAAGCTCCAAAGATGACAATGTATTGGCAGACAGCTAAAAAGTGGCATGTGCCTGCTGTCAGTGCGTGCATGACTTTGAAGCGTTATGCTGTAACTGCTATGGATTTTCACACGTATAACAACAGAGCAATTACTGAACATGCTACTGACAGACTTATAAAAATAAGAACAGTAATGGAATACCTGACAAACAAATTCAAGACCTTCTATACTTCTAAGAAGCACCTGTCTCTAGATGAAAGCACAATGGCATGGAGGGGCCATTTATCTTTCAAGGTTTATCATCATCATCCGGACCTCCTTTCCCACCCTAGGGCAGGGTGAGAAGCAGCAATGTCCAGACAGCCCAAATTTGCCCAATCCAATGGGCCATACTTCCATTCACTCATCATTCAAGCCCAAGAATCCTGGCTCTATCTGTTATGCCAAAAACATTCACCACGTTTTGTAGCTTCACATAACTGTATCCAATAGAGTCAATCCAGACGCTGCCACGTTAAAAAGGGGTGCCAAAATCCCTGATCATGCACTTCATCTCAAAACATTCATCCAGCCAGCTCGATTTCTTGTCAGTTCCCTAGCCTCACTGACTTCCAAACCTCTCTTCCTCACACACTCAATCACCATATCTCTCCATCTTCTTCTTGGCCTACCTCGCCTCTTCCCTCCTTTAAATTTGCTCAGAAATATCTTTTTCACCACTCTATTGTTATCCATTCTCTTCACATAACCATACCAACTCAGTACACTCTCTTTGATTCTGGTGTCCACCAACTTCCTCGCTCCACATCTTTCACGGGCCACGTTATTTCATATCCTATCCACCCTCTGTACTCCACATACATTTCTCAGAAGTCCCATCTCCACTGCTCTTACTCTTGACTTTTCATTTTCATGCCACACCATAGTCTCTCATCCATATGTTAAAGTTGGCACTAACACTCATTCACGTAAGCCTTGTGCAGCTGCAACAATAAAGCCTCTGTTTCTTATCAAGGCCTTCATTGCACCAGCTACTTTTCTTCCTTGTGTCACTCGACTTTCAACTTCTTTTGCACATTTTCCTCTCTTTTCTATCACTGTACCCAGGTATTTGAACTCTCTCACCAATTCCAGTCTGTCTCCATTCACTGTGACATCGCACTGGGAGTCACCTTCTCTCTCAATAACCATCACTTTACTCTTTTCTACATTTACTCTCACGGCACGACACTAACAGACATCAGCAAAACTCTGCACTAGTCTACCAAGTTCCTGTCCGGTATTTGCAAGCAGTATTGCATCATCAGCATACAACAGATTTGGGATATTCCATCCACCATCATTCATTACCATCACCATCCCTCTCTCCATTACTCATGTTTTTATTTCTCTCATCACCCTATCCATATATATACACTGAACCACCATGGGGACATCACACAACCTTGTCGCACGTCCACACCGAGTGCGAACCATTCACTTAGGTGCCCATTAACCCTTACACATGCTTCACTCTCATCATAAAAACTCTTGACGGCACCTAGCAGCTTACCATCTACACAGTACATGCACAAAACTTTCCACAATCCTTCTCTGTCTACTTTGTCATATGCTTTTTCCAGATCCATGAATGCCATAAACACCTTATGGTCCTTCTCACAAGCCTTCTTTGCTATCTGTCTCACTGCAAATATTTGATCCACACATCCTCTGCCACTCTTAAAGCCACACTGTTCATCACTCACTAGGACTTCTGAAATCTCTCTTACTTTCCCTATAATAATTCTTCCATATACCTTCCCTACCACACTCCATAAACTCATGTCACGATAATTCTTGCACTCACGTCACTCACCTTTATTTTTGTATTGGGGTACAATCTCAGCCTTTTGCCACTCTGCTGGCACAGTATCACTCATCCATGCCTTCTTACATATCTCCAACAAGCACTTCATCCCACTCTCTCCACTACACTTAATCATCTCTGCATACACTTCATCAATCCCAGCTGCTTTCCCATTTTTCAGCTGCTTCACAGCACTCTTCACCTGTGCAAGTGTCACGTCTCCTGGCACTGCATTCCTTCTCTGCACACCCCCAAAATCAATCATGTTTACAGCTGCTGTGCTCTCTCTGTTCATTCATCAGGCTTTCAAAATATTCTTTCCATCTGGTCCGAACTTCATCCCCTTGGGTTAATAATCTACCACCTGCATCCTTCACACCATCACATTTCTTCCCGCTTTCAGTTCTACATTTCCGCACCTCTTTCCAGAATAACATCCTATTTTCAGAGTAGTTTGCATTCATTTTTCTTCCTAGATCATCATTTACCTCTTTCTTTTTCCTCTTCACTAGTCTCTTTACATGCTTCTTGCTCTCAACTGAACCCCTGTCCTGTAACCACTTAGCCACTTATTCCTCTTTTCCTCCAACGCTCTCTTAACCTCATCATCCCACCATGACGTACATTTCTTCTTTGTTGTTACTCTTGCCACACAACACACCTCTTCTACATTCCTAATAAGCAGCCCCTATATGCATTCCACAGGCTGTCATTCCAACCCCTCCTCTACTTTGGTTCTGTAATCATCTGCCATTCCTTTGATCCTCAGCTTCTCAACCTTCAGTCTTTCTCCCTGACTGCTCCTCTCTCTCCTCAACCTCTTCACTCCTCTCAGCTTGATCTTGCATACCACAATCACATGATATGACAGACCTCCACTACGCCCTCTCACGGCCCTCGCATCAGCACCATTTCCCATCATCGACCTCTCTATGAGCACGTAATCAATCAGGCTTCTTTCAATATGATCCCCGATCCCTCTGTACCATGTATATTTATGTTTTTTTTTTTTTATGCAAGGAAGAAGGAACCAAAGGCCACAGGCCTGCATACTGTTCCTTCCAAGAAAAAGCAAAAACAATACAAAAGAGAGCCAAATTCAAGATCCGTTCAATTCGAGATGCCTGGACACACTGCGTTTGAAAGGCTGGAGATCATAGGAAGTAGGAAATATAGACAGAGGAAGACAGTTCCAGAGTTGACCATTTGCATAAATGAAGGACTGGGAGTAACGGTTAACTCTTGCATTAGAGAGTTGGACAGAAAAGGGATGAGAGTTTGTTGCTAGACGGGTATTACGTGCCCGTCATAGAGGTGGAGGGATGCAAGCAGACAGTTCAGAGGAACAGTGACCATTGAAGTAGCGATAGAAGAGAGATAAAGATGCAACAGTGCGGCGAAGAGACAAAGGTTGAAGGGAATCAGTAAGAGCAGGAGAGTTAATGAGACAAAAAGCCTTTGACTCCACCCTATTGAGAAGAGCTGCATGTGGGGAGCCTCCCCACACATGAGAGTTGTAATCCATACACGGGCGAATAAAACCCGTGTACAAGGTCAACAACTGTGCAGGGGTAAAGAAAGTTCGGAATCGACTTAGCACACCTAATCTCTTGGAAGCAGATTTCACAAAAGATGTAATATGTTCTTTCCAAGACAAATCCCGAGAGAATGAAACCCCAAGCATGTTCAAGGATGATGCAGGACATAACTGTTCATTATTAAACAATAGTGGGTAATCCTGAGGAAGATTTTGTCGGGTTGATAAGTGTAAGAACTGAGTTTCTGATGCATTAAAAATAACAAGATTATTTTTACCCCAATCAGAGATACGAGCCAAGTCAGACATTAGGTGTGCCATAGCCTCACCCCTTTTTTGTTGAAGTAACTGCTGAGATGGACGTTGCAGGAACCGAATGGAAAGGTGAAGGGTGGAATCATCAGCATATGAGTGGATAGGGTTAGATGAACAGCTTAGAAGGTCACTGATGAATAAAAGGAAGAGAGTAGGTGATAGGACAGAGCCCTGAGGAACACCACTGTTGATAGGTCTAGGAGAGGAACGATGGCCGTCTACAACAGCGGCTATAGAACGACCAGAAAGGAAGCTAGAGATGAAGGCACAGATAGAAGGATAGAAACTGTAGGAGGGCAGTTTGGAAATTAAAGTTTTATGCCAGACTCGATCGAAAGCCTTTGAGATGTCAAATGCAATGACAAAGCTTTCGCCAAAGTTCCGAAAGGAGGATGACCAAGAGTCTGAAAGGTAGGTGAGAAGATCGCCATTGGAGCATCCCTGACGGAACCCATACTGACGATCAGAAAGAAGGTTGTGACAGGAAAGATGCTTTAAAATTTTTCTGTTAAGAATTGACTCGAAAACTTTTGAGACACAGGATGTTAAAGCAATTGGACGATAGTTAGAGGGTTGGGAATGGTCACCCTTCTCTGGGACAGGCTGAATGAGAGCAAACTTCCAGCAAGAAGGAAAGGTACAAGTTGAGAGACAAAGGCGAAAGAGTTTACCTAGGCAGGGTGTAAGCACAGAAACACAGTTTTTGAGGACAACAGGAGGGACTCCATCAGGACCATATGCCTTTTTAGTAATGAGGCCAGTGATGGCAGAAAACACATCAGCTGAAGAAATTTTAATGTCAGTCAAGAGGAAGTCAGAGGGGGGAAGTGATGGAGGAATACCACTGGAATCGTCTAAGGTAGAATTGGAGGAGAAAGTCTGAGCAAAGAGATCTGCTTTATCAGTAGAAGAAATAGCTACAGAGCCATCAGAGTAGAAAAGAGGAGGGACGGATGATGAGGTAAAGTTGTTAGAAAGGTTTTCGGCAAGGTGGCAGAAGGAGCGAGAAGAATTCGAGTTGGAGAGTTGGGAACAATTAGCACGGATGAAATTGTTTTTAGCAGAGCGAAGAACAGACTTAGCACGATTCCGGGCAGAAATATATAAAAGGTGTGATTCAGGGGTGGGTTGGCTCCGGTACCTCTTATAGGCCCTCTCCTTGTTGCGGACAGCATTAGAACAAGCGTGATTAAACCAAGGCTTTCTTGCATTAGTCAGAGGATATGAGAAAGGAATGTATGCTTCCATGCCCGAGAGAATAACCTCCGAAACGCGCAAGGCACACTCAGATGGCTCCCGGCCAAGGAAGCAATAATCATTCCATGGAAAATCAAAGAAGTACTGCCTGAGGGCCTCCCAATCTGCAGCTCCAAAGTGCCACAGGCGGCGTTTCTTTGGAGGGTCCACAGGCCGTACTGGAGCGATTGGACATGTTAAGGTAATAAGATTATGATCGGAGGAGCCCAACGGAGAGAAAAGATGAACAGTTGTAAGCAGAAGGATTAGTTGTTAGGAAAAGGTCAAGTATGTTGGAACTCTCTCCAAGGCGGTCAGGGATACGGGTAGGGTGCTGAACAAGCTGCTCTAGGTCATTAAGGATAGAAAAGATGTAGGCTTGTTCATCAGGTGGATCAGTGAAAAGAGAGGAGAGCCAAAGGTGGTGGTGAACATTGAAATCTCCTAGAATGGAGATTTCAGAGAAAGGAGAAATGGATAGAATGTGTTCCATCGTAGAAGTAAGATAGTCAAAGAATTTTTGATAGTCAGTAGAATTAGGAGATAAGTAAACAGCACAGATATATTTAGTCAGAGAATGACAGGAAAGCCGAAGCCAGAGAGTAGAGAATTCAGAAGAATCAAGTTCAGGAACACGAGAGCAATCGTTGCGTACATATACGCAACAGCCACCTTTGGCTTTGAAACGAGACTAGAGAAAGTAGGAGGATACAGAAAAGGGTTTGCTGTCAGTTGCCTCAGACAGCTGAGTCTCAGTGAGAAAGAGAAGGTGAGGTTTAGAGGAGAAGAGGTGGTGCTCGACAGCGTGAAAGTTAGAGGAAAGGCCGCGTATGTTACAGAAATGAAGAAGGAGTGAGTCAGACAGTGGTTCCAGGCAGCTCTTTGAGTCATCACCGGGAGAGGGGCGGATGGTGGGGGCATTTATGGTCCCCCCCCCCCGGGGACTCCGAGGCATGATTTTTGTGCGCCATTTTCGAAGATAATTTTGAAAAGGAAGTGTAGTGTGTAGCGTGTATGTAGTTTGGTGTTGACAGCTAGAAAAACTTGTATTGGAGAGCATGCTGGTCTACTCTCTGTGTAACTGAGACACTGAAAAAGTTCAGCAAAGGAGAATGGTCAGGAACAAGTCCTGAGGGATGATGAAACGGGAGCTCCAGCTCTCCCTGTCATCAGCTTTCCATCCTCCTTGGGAGTACTGCCCTGCTCAACTGGTGCTACAGTCTCCTCACCTAATGAGGAGTCCGTGTGCATCTTTGTGTTTGAAATACGAGTTACAAATGCACAACCTCCTCTCCTGGCACATACCTTTTGGTCACTTCCCATTATCATTTTCTCCTGGTACTCCATAACAACCCATTATGTCATCCTCAGGACCAGTGCCTACTCTTCCATTCATATTCCCCATTACAATCACTTTATAGCTCCTGGGCATTTCTCCCTCTACTTCATCCAGCTCATCCCAAAACCCATCTTTCTCTCTCTCGACCTGTCCTCACACAGTGCATACGCTACCACAACTTTCGCCTTCTCAAACTTGAACTTGACACACATACACCTTGAGCCAACACATTTATAGTCTCTCATTCCACTCTGCCACATCTCATTCATCAACAAAGCAACTCCTTCCTTGCATCGTCCTTGCCAATTCATTCACAATCTTACACATTTCACACCCTCCCACTCCTCCACTTCACACCCTTTCATCTTCGTTTCACACAATGCCATCATGGCATATCTCGCACTCTTAAACACACTCACTACTTCCACCCTCTTGCTCTTACATTCCACATGACCATGCGAATCTGCCCATGTGGTTGGGCCCCTGGGCAGGTCTTGGACCCTCTGAGGCTCTCTGAAATGACTGCCATGATTTAAGTGATTTTGGATAGGGGAATCTGGGGGACACTTAACCCTGCCAAAAACCCCAGTTATATGGTTACCACCCAGCATAATAAATGGTTTCCTGGGTACAGGAAACCATTTGGCTTGTCACTCAGTGTAGAGATCATGTCATCTCTACACTGGGTGAGTGGATGATGGACGCCCCCATCCACCAAATAAGCATGATAAATATGGAGTCAAAGGCATTATGTCTCTGATTTTTATGTGTATGCAGGGACTGGGAAAACAACCACTGAAACAGTAATGGGTCTGACTGCACCACTGAGGAATAAAGGTTATCATTTATATAAGGATAACTACTACAACTCAGTGGAACTTAGTGAACAGTTCCTAGAACAAGGTGTGTACACCTGTGGTACTCTCAGGTTGCAGCATGGTGCAATGAAAGATCTCCTGCTAGACGCAAAGAACCTGCCAGCTGATACCACTATATTCCGATGGAAGGGCAATGTTTTCATAATTCTGTGGAAAGACAAGTGAGTTGTTTCAGTAATAACAGCTTGCCATAATGCTAATACACAAGATCTGCAAAGAAGATGGAGAATAAGGAACAGAGATGGAACAACTTCACTGCAAAGGGTCACTGTGAAAAAACCCACGGCAATCTGTGACTACAATCTGTGTCTACAATGATCATATGAAAGAGTTGATCACTTTGACCAAATGGTGAAATATTATCACTTCACACGGAAATGCCAAAAGTGGACAAAGAAAATCACATTTTACTTTTAGTAAATGGCTATTCATGATACTGTACTTATGTTCTGTATAAGTACTTTTCAACTGACGCAAAAAAACTGACATTCCTTGAGTTTCTTGAGTTTCACGGACTCCTCATTAATTCACTGATGGACTTACGTACACGGCTTTGCCTGTCAGAAATGAAGCAATCCCACATGCTGCTGACACAGGTGAGCATGACAGCTACGCTGGTGGTGAAGTTGCGGCATCACATGGCTCTTGCTAACTGCCAATGGTTGCGAACCATTTGGCTCCTAAGGTTTCAGATTTATGAGCCAAATAAATTTTTAGTAGCCAATCTGACTACGAGCCGAAATATTTTACGAGCAATATATATATTTATTTATTTACACATTGTGATGAGAACTGACTGTATCCGCTAATGATTCATTTCCACATAAGAACATCGAGATTTCCACATAAGAACATCGAGATGGAATTCATTAGGCAGTCCCCATCAGCTCTGGAATGTTATGCAGAGTATCATTCCAGTCAAGTGAAATTAAGGAATTCAAGAAGATGTCTTCTGGAACATCACGACACCAACAGGAGCCTGGAATCAATTTGTTCACAGGTTATGTAAACTCTCACCATTTCCACGACTGACACTATATACATTACAGTAAGACCTCACTATATCGGACTAATTGAGGCTCAGGCCAGTCCGAAATATGCGATTTTCCGATAAAAGCGACATCCGGACTTACCCCTGCTAATCCGGACTTTTTCCGATATATCAGACATTAGTCCGGATTGCATCGGTAGTTTTCACCACCATTGCAGTATTGTACTGTGTTATACCTTCACTACATTAATCAAATGGTATAATAATACTGTACTGTGCACTGAAAAACATGTCTTTTACTTGTCTTATTGTGGTGAACATAGCTGAAGTTGTCAGGCAGTCCGGAGTGCTTTCTGGCTATATCAGACTTTTTCCGATATGTAGGAGTTTAGTCCGGTAGCTCCTCGGGTCCGATAAAAGCGAATTCCGGTGTACTGAAGTCCGTTATATCGAGGTTTTACTGTATTTACATAATCACAAACGATCAACATTAGGCAGTCAAATATAATTGTATTACCACTTTGTGTGACTGCTGATGACTGTATGAAACGGTGCATGATTGTAACATATCATATTGATAGGAGAAAAAAAAAAAAAAACGCAAACTTTCTTTCTAGAACGTGCACATGCTTCTGTTTGTAAACAGACCATCTCAGGAACATTTGGGCTTTAGTTTGGGTACGCTCAGCAACGTTCGGTCTATTTTTAGACATTCACAATGGCGACAAGGAAAGACTTAATAACTGATCACAACGTGTTTTTGTTCATTTAAGCGAGATTTACTTATTTTGTAGTTTACTGGGTTTTGAAGTGGATGTATTTTCTCCTCGCCAAAATGCAACTCACATGTAAAATTTGTTTACGGAAGGGAAAAAATACAGGCAACATTCACACAATGAACACTCGCACAACAAAAAATCGGTTTAACGAAAATTGTGTTTGCTACTCTTCATTTGCACAACGAAAGCCTAGACTTAGTTTAATTACTGTTTCAACCCCTAACAGAATTACGAGTTTTTGATCCATTTTTTCCATATTTTAGAAAATTCTATGACACTTTTCTTATACAGTATGACATTTTCGTCTCAAATTATTTTTATATTACTCCTCAAGGTTAGGTTAGGTTAGGTTAGGATATCTTCATGAGAAAAATAAAAATAATTTGCAAGAAAGATGCCAAGGAAGAAAAGTGTCTTAGAACTGTCTAAAATATCGATGAAAAGGTTCAAAATTTCCTAATTCTGTTAGAGGTTGAAACGATAATTTTGCCAATTTTGGGTTTACCAACGATCACCCAAATCATCCATCAGAGAAGCCAGTTGTGCATAGTGACTAGCAGCTGTTGACAGCAGCGCCTTTAGCAACACAACGCTCGTACTAGTATTCAAAACAAAACAGTTGTAGCATTCCCAAGTTTGCATGTGCATTACTGCACTACTTTTCGCTCACCATGCCTAAATGACCTGCAACTAGCCCTAGCCAACAAGCAGCCAAGGCCTCCAGGAAGAACTTTACGCTCGAGGCTAAGCTGGATATAGTAAGGCGGCACGAACGTGGTGAAAAACAAACTACAGCTCACCTCCATGACCTGGCTCCGTCTACAGTGTCGAGTATCTTCAAATCAAGTGCCGTATGTATTTGTAGAATGTAGATGTACTGTATGTACAACAGTTGTAGAATATGAGTTATGGAGTCAAAAGATACACAAACAGGTAGGATTGGATAACGCAGAGAAGGATAGATTTTGGGATGATTTAATACGTGTAATAAGTGTGACTTAAGGGTTAAGGGACTGAACAGGGAGGCTGCCAGGGATCGAGCAGCGTGGAGAGCCGCCATTAGGTGACCAAGGCCAACGCATGCAAGCATGTTGGACCCTTCAAAAACGAAACAAAACGAGTAAGTGGTATGGGCGATGATGAGGTAGTGGTTCTGAGAGGGGATTTAAATGGTCATGTGGGTGAAGCAGCTCAAGGTTATGAAGGAGTCCATGGAGGATGTGTATATGGTGTGAGGAATGCGGAAGGGGAAAGAATACTCAAGTTTGGGGAGGCTATGGACATGATTGTGTGCAACACACATTTTAGAAAAAGAATGAGTCGGTTGATTATGTACAAGTCCGGGGGAAATAGTAGTCAGACAGATTATTTTCTGGTCAGGAGGGTTGATAGGAGATTAGTGAGGGATGTACAAGTTATAGGAAGCAAGGAGTGTGTGCAGCAGCACAAACTGTTGATTTGTGACATGGTGCTTAAGGAACGAGTGATGAGAAGGAGGACATATGTACCTAGGAGGAAAATATGGAAGCTGGGAAACCAATCAGTAAGGGATGCCTTTTATAGTGAGATGAGGAGAGTGGTGGCTGAACAGGGAGCCGTAGATAGAGGGGTTAATGAACAGTATAGAGCCCTTAAGAACAACCTCTTGAGAGTTACCGATGCAATATGCGGTTGGACAAGAGGCCCACCAAGACATAAAGTAACTTGGTGGTGGGATGAGGGTGTAGAAGCCGCAGTTAAGGAGAAAAGAAGGCTTTTCCGGGAATGGAAGACGGGTGGTAACAGGGAGGAGTACTTGACTGCCAAGCACAGGGCTAGAAGAGAGGTATACAGGGCGAAGTCTGAGTCACAGAGACTTTTACTTGATTATCTAAATCATGGAGAAAGGAAAAATATGATTTTTAAGGTAGCAAATCAGGTGAAGAGGGATAATCGGGACATTGTAGGTGAGCACTGTGTGAAGAATGATGAAGGAAGGGTAGTGGTGAACAGTGGGGATATTAAAGATGCATGGAGAAAGCATTATAGCCAGTTGTTGAATAAGGAGTTTGATTGGGATTGGGAAGGTTTGGAGCCAGCTGATCCAGTGTTTGGCCCTAGGCCTTTGATTGACGCTACTACTGTGAGTGAGGCAATAGGCAGGATGCGGGTGGGGAAGGCAGCACGTGTGTCTGGGTTGACTGCCGAAATGTTGAAGGCCTCAAGAGATACTGGGGTGAGGTTAGTCACTGACCTGATAAACATGATTATATATGAGTGTGTTGTCCCAGATGATTGGCTGAAGAGTGTAATTGTAAATGTGTACAAAGAGAAGGGTGATGCCCTGGAAAGGGGAAATTACAGAGGTATAAAGCTCTTAGATCAGATAATGAAAGTAATGGAGAGAGTTCTAGAAGGTATGATTAGAGAAAGAGTGAATATCGATGAGATGCAGTTTGGGTTTATGCCAGGCAGGGGGACCACTGATGCCATATTCATTGTTTGGCAGCTTCAGGAGAAATATATTGGAAAGAAAAGGGAATTGTATTTTGTTTTTGTTGATTTGGAAAAGGCCTTTGACAGAGTCCCTAGAGAGGTGGTGAAGTGGGCAATGAGAAAGCTTGGGTTGGAAGAGTGGCTGGTTAGGGTGGTTATGGCCATGTACGTGGGTGCTCGCACCCAAGTAAGAGTGAATGGAGTTTTGAGTGATTAACTTTCCGTGAATGTTGGTGTGCATCAGGGGTCAGTTTTGAGTCCCTTGTTGTTTATCATGGTGCTTGAAGCCCTCCCACGTGACTTCAGAGATGGACTCCCATGGGAGATGTTGTATGCTGATGATTTGGTGCTGATTGCAGAGAATGAAAAGGAGGTGGAGGAAAGATTTAAGAAATGGAGAGATGGTATGGGGCACAGGTGGAGGAAAGATTTAAGAAATGGAGAGATGGTATGGGGCACAAGGGCTTAAGGGTAAATGCAGATAAAACAAAAGTGATGATATCTAGGGTTGGTAGCAGTACAATCAGAGGAGAGGGAGAGTGGCCATGTGCAGTTTGCCACAAGGGTATGGGAAGTAATTCCATCTTGTGTAGTGTTTGTGATAAATGGGTGCACAAGAGATGTAGTGGTATTAGAGGTAGACTGCGAGATAATGCTGATTTCATGTGTGTGGTGTCTCGGGGAGAGCAGGTGGAGATTGTTAGGCGTGAGAGGGTTGAACTTGCTGGTGAGTCTCTTGAGAGTGTGGAGGAGTTTTGTTATTTGGGAGACATGTTATGTGCCGGAGGTGGGGCTGGAGTTAGCTCGGTTGCTAGGGTGAGAAGTTGTTGGTAGAAGTTCAAGGAGCTGTTGCCTCTCCTGACACTGAGGGGACTCTCCTTACGTGCTAAGGGGTCTTTGTATGCAGCATGTGTTAGGAGTGTGATGCTGTATGGTAGTGAGACCTGGGCAGTAAAGGAAGAGGATATTCGCAGGTTTAAACGTACAGAAATGACAACGATTAGGTGGATGTGCAGTGTGTCCATGCATGCAAGGCCTGGGGGGGGCTGGGTTTACAATGGAAGAGTTGAGAGGTAGGATGGGACTGGAGTGTATTGGTGTTGTGATGAGGAGAGGTAGGATGGGACTGGAGTGTATTGGTGTTGTGATGAGGAGAGGTAGGATGGGACTGGAGTGTATTGGTGTTGTGATGAGGAGAGGTAGGCTGAGGTGGTCTGGACATGTGGAGAGGACGAGGGATGATAATTGGGTACAGAGGGTGAGAAGTGTTAATATTGGGAGACCGAGAAAGACATGGGACGAGGTCATTAAGTGTGACTTAAGGGTTAAGGGACTGAACAGGGAGGCTGCCAAAGATCGAGCAGCATGGAGAGCCGCCATTAGGTGACCAAGGCCAATGCATGGAAGCATGTTGGAGCCTTCAAAAACGAAAACGAAAACGAGCAAAGAAGGGTGAATACTAGTAGATGGGGGAAAAAATTGTAAGTCTGAAACCAAGCCCCACTGAACCCATGCTATAATGGGCATGCAACGAAAAATCATGTAACGAACGGTTTTCCAGGAACCTAACCCATTCGTTAAGTGGGGGACTACTGTACGCGGATTTGTGAGCTGTGGCTCACAAAACAAGACTCCTGCATCACCAGGGTCAGCACCTGTGCCATCAGGTGTGATGCGGTCACTCTTCTCTCGTGCACCATGAGATGAAGAGTTATCATCTGACACAGAAGAGGAGGTTGAGACAACACCTGCTGGTCCTCCTGGGAAAAGACCTCATATTGCTGATAAACCATAACATCTAAACACGAATTTGAACCATACCCTGCTTGGCGTGAAGAAATATCTGAGGTGTCGTGTCTGCTACAAGTCTGGGAAAAGGAGAGACATCAAGTATAAGTGCAAGTTGTGTGATATGGCTTTGTGCGCTGCACCTTGCCATGGCCTGCACCACCACAAGAAGAAATACAGGTACTGCGTGGTGTAACACTAATGCTTCTCTGCCATCCTCTCCACCTACCATCTGCTATGCATCTCCAGAAGGTGTATTTCACTGGAACAGGTGGAGGGGTTATATTGATGCTCAGCTCGTGGTCTACGAACATCATTGGTCGGTAAGTATAAATATAATTAGTGTATATAGATTATTTTTATTACCGGCATGTATTCATATACAGCATACAGTACAGTAAGACCTCACTATAACAGACTAATTGGGGCCCAAGCCAGTCGAAAAAATGCGAAATTCCGATAAAAGCGACATCCGGACTTACCCCTGCTAATCCGGACTTTTTCCGATATATCAGACATTAGTCCGGATTGCATCAGTGGTTTTCACCACCATTGCAGTATTGTACTGTGTTATACCTTCACTACATTAATCAAATGGTATAATAATACTGTACTGTGCACTGAAAAACATGTCTTTTACTTGTCTTATTGTGGTGAACATAGCTGAAGTGGTCAGGCAGTCTGGACTGCTTTCTGGCTTTATCGGACTTTTTCCGATATATAGGAGTTTAGTCCTATATCATCAGAAATAAAATAACATACAAGCTGACAGTGCGATGATGGAGTTCACCTGGCCTTCCTTACACTTTTTTTTTTTTAGGTGTTAGTAATAGTGATATTGGTTGTTTGATCATCATTTTGTATATACAGTACATACAGTATATTATTGCACAACAAACATTTGCATACAAATGAAGAGTAAAATTAATAAAACTGCACAAATAATAATGTCAAAAATAAAGAGTATAAACATTTATGTTAGGTGCCTATGGTTTTCTACACGTCATTGTACTTTCTGTTATAGTATTGGTAATACTGTACTTATATTCTCTTCAACCTTATATACATAAATCCTTATAGAAAAATCTATTGCAAACAATCTAAGACCAAACTGAACAATATAGAGTGAAAAATAAGGTCAGAAATAAGAAAAGAGTATAAACATGAGTGAGTAACTACGTGTGGCCTGGCAATGCCCAGCCAATTCTGGGGTGGCGCAGGCCGAGTGCACCAAGCAGGCCAAAGTGTTAACACCACAAGTTCATATCTATGTTTTAGATATAAAGTGGCAGGGGTACCTTGCCCAAAGATCTCATGGCTGGCCTGAGAGTTGAACCCACAGTCTATTGATTGTGGACTGATTATACTTCCAAATATACTTCTGCCAATCCCATACAGTATCAGAATAACCAACATGGTACAGTACCTTTCTTCCTGGGTGAAAACTGGAGGCCCCTTGTGTCGGGTGATCTCCTCATCTGTGTGGACTCCAACAATCAGGTAATCACCCATTGCCTTTGCCTGACGCAGTGAGTTGGCATGGCCAAAATGTACCATGTCATAACTGTGAACAACACATCAGTAGGCATGTTAATTCAACAGAATGAGTACTGTAATACATACGGTAACATTTATGAATAAAGTACCAGCATCACATCCATGTCAAAGTCATGTACAGTAATTACAGTACTTGGAACTCTTAGCATATTACAGTTGTGAGATTTACGCCAATATGATGTATCATTACTGGAAAAAATTGTGTAATGACAAGGTTGGTGCTGCTGTGACTGAAGGGGTGGGAGTTGGTGTTGGGTCTCATGGGCAGCTAGAACATAATATATACATGCTACTTTCTCAAACTATTTATTCCATGGATTTTAACAAGCTAATCTATGATTTCTTTACTGCAACTGGATTCTATGGGGCTTAGGTTAACTTTACTTCAATATGCCCAGATGAGAAATTATTAATTTACTATGGTATCATATGATTAAAGATGAAATACTTTACATGAAAAAAAAAAAGACAGTTTTCTCACAAACTTCAGTGTTCAGTACTGTACTGCACGTTAATTACTCCAATTTTTATACCAACATAATCATCCTACAACCTGAACCTACTAAAAAGTTTTGAAGAATACTGTACAGTATTATGAAAACTGAATGTTTCATAATGGTAATAGGGTGCATGAAAGAGTACTGCGGGGAAGAAAAGTTGCAGGTTCGCTGAGAGCAGTAATAAGGAATAGGGCTGAGAGTACGAATGCAAAATAGTCACTGCATGATAGTATCTTGATCCCCACTCCATTGTATGGAAGTGAAGCTTGGCCTTGATTGGAAAGATATGAGTCAAGAGTGACATGAGTGGGAATGGATTATCTAAAAGGAGTATTTGGAGTTACAGTACATGGACAGACAGACCAATAAAAACATGAAGGAGTGTTTTGGTGTTCATGTGGCTGTGCCAGACAGTGTCAGTTCTTCTTCAACTGAAGTGTATCTTAAGATTGTTGGGTCGTGCGGAGGGGATAGTGACAAAAATATTAAACAGTAGAGTGTATGACTGAGGTGGAGGGGGGGAAAGGTGAAGGATATTGAAAATGAGATTCGAGGGATCAGGAAGATAGACATATGAGTGTGGGGGGGGTAGCCTGATGGCAACTGACAGTATAACATGGAGGCAATTCATTTGTGGCCAACCATTCCATGATTAAGGCATCCGCCTACATACAGACTGATTACAGTTAACATGGCTTTTCTTGGAAAAAAAAAAAAATATCAAGTAAGTGGTGCCAGTTGCCAGTGGTTAGAAAGATGTCTTGAGTAAGGATGCCTGCTTGGAGCTTGGTGATGTAACAGAATGCACAAAAGCTTGCACTGCCTGGTAGACAAAGGGGGTACCTTGGCTCATTAGTAATATCATGCCCTTGTGCAGTGAAGGGCCTATGTTTAAATCCTGGGTAGGTTTTATTTCAGTTACTATATTACACTGGTTGGTAGCTGTGTGGGATATGAGATGCAACTTAGCTGGCAATGTCTTAGACACTGGTGTTCATGGGTGAGTTTATCTGATAATGTCCTTGTCCTATATCCAGGGAATGGGCTATAGGTTTGGATTACAAGCAACCCCAATGATGGCCTCCAGTGCTATGCTCCCATTTATGTGTGCTGTTTGAAAATCACCAAAATATTCTTTAGGAAAAAAATATACACCTATATATGTATAATGGGGTGGATAAAAACCTGCATTACCTGACAGACAAGTAGCATACCTCTCTTGACTCAGTGATAATGCCATGCCTTTGTACCACTTGGAGCCCATGGCTGAATCCTGACCAGTTTGGTAATCAATTTGTGATGTTTTCTTTCAGTTACTACAGTGACTAGTTGCCATGTTCAGCTAAGCTAATTAATTATTCAGGGCTAAGGCAGGAAAAAGTGGGCATGGCCAAGTGTAATTGTTATCTACAATGGAACTGAAGTACAGTATAAGAAAGATGCTACTGCACAAATAAGTGATGAGACAGCTGTCAGGGAAAGTAGGCTGATGTTTCTAGCTGTGAAATGTCACATCAAAAGAGGGGGAGAGCTGTCATGTGAAAACATTTATAAACTTGGTACGCAGAGAACTACATTATACCGTACCGTACACAAACACTTCTTGTGTGTGTGTGAGTGAGAGAAGCAGGAAGAGAGGGCCAAGAAGCATTTATGTGGCTTCCTGCAATTGGAAGTTCAGTGTTTAAGCTACATGCTAATACTGTACTGTGTCTTGAAAAGTAAACCAATGGTTAAAGAGATAATGTACAAGGAAATTCATCTGGTTATATTATTGTACAAACAAAAATGCTTTGTATAAAGTGCATCCAGTGATACTCCTACATTTCAGCACATTGAACATAAACATAATGACACAATTCATTATCATGGTAAAGGCTTCAACCCTCCTTATCCAGTACCATATCATACTTTTATGAACCAACATCCACACTATATATAAAAAAAAAAAAAACTCTTTACACACTTTGATAATGGTATCTCCAGCAGACACGCAATCCAAGACTGAACTGCCTCACCCCACCTGATAAGTGTGTTTAAGTGGCTCGGTACAGTAACACTCCACGTGACTCATTCTCCTAGTACTCATGCTCTTATCAGTGTACTGTACTTTGATCATAGGCATAATCTAATTTTTGCTTATCACTGTATGCACAAAAAAGACAAGAATCTGTCACTCATCAACCTTTCTTCTAGGCATGCAATAAAGTTTATTTACTGTGTGTGTGTGTGTGTGTGTGTGTCCCAGGACTTCATGCACTTCAAGAGGTAATTTTAGGGTTTACCTTCAGTAAAAATGCTATATCAAAATGCATTCAATTCTCAACTGTTATATAGAGTTACAGTTACTGATGACCTTAAGGCCAAAAACAGTCTCCCTCACAATCAATCCATAAGGTTTTTCAGTAATTGGAGCTCTATAATTGATAACTGGAATCATGTTGATGCAGCATATTTTACTCAAAACCTGTCACAGAATCACCTGAAATTAGCTAGTGCATTAAGCCCTGGGATACCCTGTATAAAGTACAGGTATTTATATGGCTACAGTACTGTACTGTATATGTGCTGGTGACCATCATCCGCTCATTTGATGTTGTGTTGCCCAGATCTTCCTTCTCCTTTATCACTCTTTTTCTGTGTCTGCCCTCCTCTCTTCCTATTTCTTCCATCTTTTCTGTCACTTTTTATTACCAGTACTCCTTTCCTTTTCTGGTGGCTTTACACTGAGTGATGGGACAAATGGTTTCCTGCAAGTCAGGAAACCATTTACAGCAATGGGTGGTAATCATGTAACCAACCCACACATGCTCATGTTCACTATGTGTCAACAAGTGAGTTGGTGGAGGGTTAGTGCCCCCCCCCCCCATAAAATCACTAACTCAAAGACAAACTGCAACCCCAGAGGGATTTTTTTTTTTTCCCTCTCTGACTCTGGACATAGGCTTCACAGCCTGCTCCCAAGGCCCAGTGGTCCTCCTACATACCATACACTTTACATGTCACCACTTCAGCGCTAACACCCACCGTCCATATTGAATACAAGCTAGGGCTGTCTCATATAGCAATGGTGTATTGGTATCAGCAGGGGTATTTTTAAGACATGTCGGCAGGTCTTCTGGTAGATCAGTAAAGTCTGATTTTATGAAATTCAAATCCTTAAACTGTTCCCTGCCCCACCGGGGATTTGAACCTGGGTCCGGTAGGACTGCAGGCCACCTCTCTAATGACTGAGCCACCACCTTCTGGCTATAGGTAGATTGTACTGTATATACAGATAGATAGATATAAAGCTTAAACTTAGTATTCTAGGCTAACATGTCATCTTCTCATAACAAGAACATGGTAGACTAAAACTTTTTTTTGGGGAGGATGGGGGGTGAAGCAGTGCAGACGATCATATGAAAGAGTGCTGGGAAATGAAAAATGGCTGACACATCAAAAGAGAACTGTAAAATCAGAAAAGTTTGGAGCACTTTCTATCATGGCCACTCCCAGTGACAGCATTCCTGGCAAATGGCTAGTCCTAAATAAATCTGACATATATGGACTTTATTCATTCTTTCCACCTTAAATTACCCAATGATAATAAACAAAACAAAAAAAACTACAATATTAGAGCAACATTTTGGATAATACCAGGAACATAAACACCATACCCTCTGTGCAAAACTTCAACTTTTTATCCAAATATTATGGTATATGGAGTAGCCCTGGGTCTGAAGTTGCCTTAACTTATTGAACAATAACTAAAACTGATTATTCTCCTACTAGTTGTCACTGTTGAGAAGACGATCTTATGATGTCAATACTGTAATTCAATTGACCCTTTTACATCGGGCGGCACAGCAACGTGCCACCAAGCACCAAGGAAATATCTGTAGCCAATGGATGGCACATATACATTTTCTTGACTTTTTATATTTGTGCGCCAGTACTGGGGGGTCCAAGAGTGGTTCAGTATCAGGAGGTGGCAAGACTGAAGAATTGTCATCATCACGGGGGAACTATTTTATTAGCTACTATTTTCGTCACGTACGGGAAGTATCTCAAGGCATGTGGTATGAGATGTGCTGCTGCCATACCAGCTTACTTCAGATTATGTCTGAGAAAAGTGAGTGAAAAAAAACAAAAAAAAGTTTATCATAATGCCAAATGGCATACATCTGGCAGTGGAGGTGCTCCAGGACCACAGGTTTTGACGGCTCAGCACACACGTACCGTACCGGGTAATTATTATTATTTTTTTTTAACCACATTGGACATCATTTTACTCAGGAAATTATGGTCTATTTTTTGGAATGGATTATTTCATCAAAACAATTATCTTTATATATCTCAAAGCCCCTGTCATCCAGCCAATAAAAATACACCCAAAGTGAAATGGTTAGTGAATTTGCTCTTGACCTACTGAACAGAAAACCTTGCATTTTCCATTTTCAATGTTTTATTATTTACGGGACATGTTAAGTGTTGGTGGTGGGGCTGAAGCAAGCTCTGTGACCTGAGAGTGAAAACTGTATGGTGAACATAGGTTTGGAGTTAAATTAAGGGGCCTATGTACTGACAGTATTCAACTACAGCAAGTGCCAGAGGACTACACAATATGTAGGATGAATTCTAAAGGAGGCTGATGAGGAAGATGACATGTACAGTACTGTACTTGGTGTAATACTGTACGGTATTAAAGAATTACAGAGACAAATAGCAAAGAGGAAGGTCTCTTATATTTAAGGAGTCACGAGTCGGGAGACCACTAGTCCACTGACAAAAGCTACTGTGAGAAAATGGATGCTGTATTCTTTTAGTAAGAGTGGGGAAGTGTTGTTTAAGAATGACTTTGGGTCACTGATAATCCAATGAACTTTTTGTAAAAACTACAGTGTAGTGATTTACTGACAATTCATGTGCTGATTATGGTTAGGGAACTACATTTAGCTAGTCTTTATAGAAAAGGATGATTTAAAACAATAAGGCTTTGAAGTTTCTGACCAGAGTATTTCTCACTGTACCAGTAGCATTTACAAATTAATGGTATGGTATGTGATTTACAGTACTACAAGACTTACCAGTAAATTTCTTACAACCAATATTTACAAACTAACAGTATATATGTGATTTATGGTACTACAAAACTTGCCAGTTTCATCTGTTTTCTATGCTAAAAAAATAACTTGTATCCACTGTTCTTTCCATTCATGCGAAAAGAAAAGTTTTCTTAAGTTTGTTAAATTAAGTGGGACTAGTTTCCTATTTTTTTTTGTTTTACAGGATTTGAGCATTATTTACTTAACAGAGACTATGCAGTACTTGAAATTATGTGTTCTGGTAGAATATCTGCAAAGATTTAGCATAACAATCACTGTAATGTGCTGCTGTACCCAATTTTAAGAAAAAAAAAGAACAGCATGCCAATATCACCCCATTCATAGGGTAGCAAATACTGGCCAAAATTAATCCTAATTTTCCGGGGTTTTGGGGCACACAACTTTATGGCACGTAGTTTCCATATATGGTATGCCTTTCCTACCAGAGGTGATTAATCTGTACTGGTGATAAAAATAAAAAATAAAAAAAAGTATGCTTTAACTAGTATTACCTCATCATACAGTGTTTACACAGAACAGGCTAATGTATATCCATCCTTATGTTCCTCAGCATCTATCATAAAAATTTCCTCAGTTCTGACAGTGCTGCATACACTGAATTAATACTACATTGTCTACCATTTTCAGAGTAACATAACAATATATTACAAACTAACCTCCTCAGCAATGGTGAAGCTTACATTCTCACTTATAGAGCTTCACCTTACTTAAAAGTCTACATATCTTTGTACACAGTTTACACTATTAATTTTCTAAAAGAATTCCACAATCATCCAGTGAACACCACAGCAATATGCAGTACCAAGCATATTCCATAATGGTAGTTCTGTTTAATCTGGAATGATTAATAAAAGACCTTGGCCCTTTCACCCTGGAAGTTGTGATGAAGTCGACTGCATGCTACATTTCATTACTGTTTTACACTATATACCATTTCATCCATCATCTTCTTCTTGACTTTGTAATCTGTTATATAACAAGTACTAAAATCACAGATGTTAGCATTGATTTCCCTCCCACTGCACCATGTCTCCCATCCCATTGTGACGATAGATTTTTCCGCAAACTACGAACTTTTACAACAAATAAGTAACATATGTTACCATTATAATGCACACTGGATATCATAAAGTTTAAAAGCTTCGGAATATTAATCAAAGAAGTACTTTCACATCGCAAAAAATATCTTAGGCCACGACCACCACATGGGACTCGAACAAGTGTGTCGTCTGCAGCTCGCCAAATGACAACTTCAAACTAGGATATGAATACTTAACAAGCTTTTCACACAAAATATCTCTACGAATATTAACCCACTTTCCGACACGCCACTCCATACCACAAAATACACACAACGTAATTCACCACTAACAATATCAGCTATAAATTTGCCGGGATACAATATCTCGGTGGAAGGTGTGGGTACGAGTAGTGCCTTGCCTTTTACTCGTAAACACTCACCAGCCATCACACCACACCCTCACTTGCTTCTTGTCCAGGCGGCCTTCGGTGTTCATGGTGCGAGGTGTGGCAGGGGGTGATGTTCCAAGCCAGGTGATGTAGGTACAATACCACTTGCGTGCTGATTCTGACGCTATTTACACCCGGCGCTCGCAGCCTCGCACATACATACGCACGCACTCAACCACACCCACTCCACCACACTCAAGCCACACGTTAATTTCGCATATTCCTTTCACAAGGCGCCTTCAAGTAGACTGTTATTACAGATATCTTGAAAGCAATACATACGAAAGCCTTTTAACTACTCTTTAATACAGAAATCAACAAGCATGTAGTATCTGGCACCTGCTCCGCGCATCTCGTACGATCGTCATCATTACACTGGCGGGCGCTTTAAACTTGTCGATAATGTCACCCACTACACTTGATGTAACGGTACTCTGTTTTTAAGGTAGCTCTACATTGAGTGGCAAGCCAAATTATTTCCTGAAAACCAGGAAAACATTGACAACGATGGATGGTAACCTTAAAGCTAACCAACACGTGTTCCCTACGTGGCGGAGGTTTAGTGCCTCTCCCCGGAAAACAAACTAAAACTACTAACAAGAAGCCTCGGACCAGGACTGACCAGTCACCAACGAGCAGCGACTAAGGACCGAACAAAGGACATGGTACGGATTGCGACATGGAAAGCAGGGGGTGCAAATGATCAATATCCATAGAATTCTACGGATATTGCAAATGATAAGGTGAAAGATAGGAAGATTGCCCAGGTGCTTGTGGGTGCAAAGTGGATGTATGTGGATTGACTGAAACTATATGGCGAGGTGAGAATGTGAGAGAATTTTATGGATTGGGTATATGCGCGGGAGTGGGTGAGAATGAGAGGGCAAAAGGAGTGTGTATTGTTGCGTGCAAGAGAAGGAAGGAGAATATGAGACAGTATGGATCACTTGGCTCAAGGATTGTGTGGGTAAGACTGGAAGTTAGACTACAAATGTGGGAGAACGTGTGTGTGTGTATGCGCCAACGCAAGATCGTGCAAGCAGACAAATGTGGAAGCGTGCATGGAAAAGTTTGAAACGAATGAAAGTGTTTTTGACTGTAGATATGAATGGAAAAGTAGGGGATGTGAAGGTGGATGGAGTAGTTGGTGAGTGGGGTGTGCCTGGAGTAGTGAATGAGAATGGCAGTGCTCTAGTGGACATTTATGCAGGGAGAGGGTTGGTGGTAGCCAATACCATCTTCAGACACAAAACGATCCACTGGCAAACGAGGCGAGTGATAAGGGTGGGTGGTGAAATGAATGAACGGGAAGGGAATGACTGATTATGTGTGTGTGGATGATAGAATGAGCTGGTGTGTAAAGGATGCAAGAGCATCTAGAGATTGGGGGAATGGACTTCCTGACCACCACCTGATGGTGGTGAGAGTCAAGGATCAAATGAAATGGAGGAACTGAAGGGAAGGACAGGAGGAAGTAGTTCGTACAAGGAGGGTGGAAAGTTTACAAGAGAATGGAAAAAAGGTAGAATATGAGAGAGAAGTGGAGGAGCGATTGGGTAAATATGATTTGGAGATGGGGGACGTGGAAGGTGTGTGCAAGATATTCACAGAAGAAATCTGTGCAGCATGTGAGGTGGTGTGTGGGGTGAAGAGAAGATGAAAGGGGGTGCAAGGAACAGAATGGTGGAATGAAGAGGTGAGACAGGCTGTGGCACAAAAGAAGAAAGAATATAGTGAGTGGATGAGAAACAGTGGTGTGAAGGAAGTTGAGAGACGGAAGAAAGAGTTACATGTATAGAGGAAGAGAGAGATGAAACGATTAGTAAGATTGAGTAGGAAGAGAGTGCACGAGGAATTTGGAAGGAATTTGAGTGTAAAGTGGAGAGAATGTAATAAAATATTCTGGAAAGAGGTAGAGTTAGACAGGGTGTTAAAGAAGTAAGTCGGGGAGTGTAAGATAAAAATGTTAGATTACTAATGGAGAAGGGAGAAACAGTGAGCAGATGGGAAGAACATTTTAAGGAATTGTTGAACTTACAGAATGAAAGTAATGCGAGTATAAGTGGTTGAAGAATGACTGGGAGAAGGAGGGTGTGAGAAGAGAAAGAAATCAGTAGGATGGAAGCTGTGGAAGCAATGAAGAAAGTCAAAATGGGGAAAGCTCCAGGAACTGATGGAGTGTGTGCTGAAATGCAAAAGCATGGGGGAGAGATAGTGGTAGAATGGATGTGGAAGATGTGCAGATTGGTCTGGGAGGAAGGTTGAGTCCCGGAGGATTGGAAGTCAGGTATAATTATCCCCCTGTACAAGGGAAAAGGGGAAAAAGAAGTGTGTGGTAATCATAAGGTCATTTGTCTTCTTAAGAAAAGTATATGGTAGGATACATACTGGGAGAGTTTGGGAAATAACAGAGGAATTAGCTAGAAAAGAACAGGGAGGTTTTAGGAAGGGAAGAGGATATGTAGATCAGATATTCATTCTTAGGTATTTAGTGGAAAAGTTTCTAGAGAAGGGAAAGAAGTTGTATGTGGCCTTCATTTTTTTTTTTTTTTTTGGGGGGGAGAAAGCATAATATGACAGGGTGGATACACAAGAATCGTGGGAAGTATAAAAAATATATGGAGTAAATGGGAAGTTGCTGAATGCCGTGACGAGTATGTATAAGGGTGCGCGTGTGGATAGTGAAGTGAGTGAATTTTTCTATTTGAAGTTTTTTTTTTCTAATGCAAGGAAGAAGGAACCAAAGGCCATGGGCCCGCATACTGTTCCTTCCAAGAAAAAGCAAAAACAATACAAAAGAGAGTCAAATTCAAAATCCATTCATTTCGAGATGCCTGGACACACTGCGTTTGAAAGACTGGAGATCATAGGAAGTAGGGAATACAGACAGAGGAAGACAGTTCCAGAGTTGACCAGTTGCATAAATGAAGGACTGGGAGTAACGGTTAACTCTTGCATTAGAGAGTTGGACAGAAAAGGGATGAGAGTTTGTTGCTAGACGGGTACTACGTGCCCATCGTACAGATGGAGGGATGCAAGCAGACAGTTCAGAGGAACAGTGACCGTTGAAGTAGCGATAGAAGAAAGATAAAGATGCAACAGTGCGGCGGAGAGACAAAGGTTGAAGGGTATCAGTAAGAGGAGGAGAGTTAATGAGACGAAAAGCCTTTGACTCCACTCTATTGAGAAGAGCTGCATGTGGGGAGCCTCCCCACACATGAGAGTTGTACTCCATACATGGGATGTCTCCATGGTTTTCAATCTATATATGGATGGAGTTTAAAAGAGATACAAGGTAGGGCAGTGGATGTTGGAGCGGCCCTAATGAGAAAGGGCAGTGTGTGGAAATTCCCTGTACTGTTGTTTGCAGATGATACTGTGTTGTTTAGTGAAGACGAGGGGGAGCTGCAAGGCTTGGTGAATGAGTTTGGGAGAGTGTGTAAGAAACGGAATCTAAAGGTGAATGTAGGAAAGAGTAAAGTTATGGTCTTCGAGAGAAATGAAGTCACTGAATGTACTGTACAGTGAGACTGGATGAGGAGGAAAAGAAAAATGTGAATGCGTTTAAGTACTTGATGAGTAAGGATGGAAGTTTAGAGGGTGATGTGCTTGAAAGGGTACTACAAGGAAGAAGGGTTGCAGGTTTTTTGAAAGCAGTGATAAGAAACAGGGAAGTGAGCTTGGAAGTGAAAAAGTTACCGCATGACTATTGTGATACCAACTCTAACGTACGGAAGTGAAGCTTAGACCTTGTTGGAGGGACAGAAGTCAAGAGTGAGAGCAGTGGAAATGAGTTATTTGAAAGGAGCATGTGGGGTCACATGAAGAGACAGACTGACAAATGAGGAAGTAAAGGAGTGTTGTGGTGTGGATGTGGATGTGATAGGAAGTGGTAGGAGAAACACACTGAGGTGGTCTGGCCATGTGGAGAGGATGGAGAGCGAGAGACTGACGAGGAGAGTGTATGTCGGTGAGGTGGAGGGGGGACAAGAGAGGGGGAGGCCAAGGGCGAGATGGAGGGATGGAGTGGAGAGGTATTGTATATGAGACAGCGGAGTGTGAGCTGGGAGCAGGGCAGTAAAATGGCGGGGGACAGGGCGACGTGAAGGCGATTTGTTTGTGGCCACCTCTTAAGGGATTAAGGCGTCTGGTAATAGACAGATATACAGATAGATAATATCACACTCAGGTTACTGGGTCACGATGCACCCGTGTCACAATGACCGAAGCAAAAAGTTACAACACAAATAAGTTTTTGGTTGTCAAGGCTGTTTTCAGCTGCCGAAGGGAACTCAAACAATTATGGTTCTCCATAATGTTACGTCCGCGTCCCACACTGCCACAGGCTCCAACGGCAGTGGTTCAGTAAAGAAAGGACGTTGCCTAGAGAGTTGTTCTTCCTAGAGGCAGCCTTTCTGTGTGCAGCATACAAGATCAGCTCAGGCATCGTAAATAAATACTGGCCTCGTAAGTTCGCTGTCTTTATTTTCTAAATAATTACACTTTAATGCTTGCCAACTAAACTTCACTGTTTTCACAAGTACCGGAGCTATACAACCTTCACCAACTGCAATTATACTTAATGCTTGCCAACTTCACTTCACTGTTTTCTCAAGTACCGTACCGGAGCTACAATCTTCACTATTTAATGCTTGCCAACTAAAATTCACTGTTTTCACAAGTACCGAAGATGTACAATCTTCACTAACTGCAATGACATGGCACTGACACTAAAACTGAACTGAAATTGACTGAAACTGTTCTAGTCTCTTCCCCATCCTTATACTGTATAAGCTTCCTATATTACAGAGTGATTTACTACCGTACGTGTCCAAAGTTCTCGTGCATTCTCAAGGGAGCAACAGTTACAAGAGTTACCAACAAAGAGACATCCAAAATATCCAGACTTTTCTTACACTGCATAACACTGTAAATTACCATACAAACTAAAATGAAATTACATATTTTTAAAATCACATAACTAAAAACATTATAGAGAAAAATAACAAAATTTAATGCCTAACTTCGCAAAATACCTCCGCTCACAAAAAGCA